>APFE031147839.1:65429-106688 GCA_000404065.3 Pinus taeda | reverse complement strand
CCAAATTCCTCATTTTTGCACAAACCCTAGTTTCTTGCTACAACTTGGCAATTTTCTAGGTTGGGCCTATGTTTTGCCCTTTTGGACCCCTTCCCCTCACTCAATCTCTAAGATTCCACTTTCCCCTACTTCCTAACATCCCTCACTACTTCCCAAAATTTCCCCAAGAATTTATAAGCCCCTTATCCCCTTCATTTCACTTCATTTCGACAAAATTCCTTGTTTCATACATTGGGATAAGTTTCACTCAAAAGATATTTCAGAGCAATCAAAGATGAATTTTAGAAAAATGAGAGAGATTTTTATCCAAAACAGGCCATGAAATAAAAACCTCCTTCACTTTTTACACAGGTGTCATGCTTTTAGAGAAATGTCAACAATACAACCGCCTCGAGAGAATTGATACACCTCTGAAGTGACCTTGGGAAAATCAAGTTTTCTCCTAGATTGGTTGGCCAAATAACTTTCATGATGCGTCAAAGGATAAATAGACAAAATTATATTTCCAATGAGCTATCATAAGCTCAATTTGGAGTTGAGGAAGGCATTCAAAAGTTGACTGCAACAACACTCTGCATTGAGGTAGCCTCATTTGGCACATTTTGACCAGTCTTGGGATATTTGACTTTTGACAAGGAAAATCAACTCTAGATTGAAAAATTCAAGTTGTGTTGGAATGTAGACTCAAATACCTTTCCAACGAGCTATCCTGCACCTGATTCCAACACTAGGAAGGTCTCCAAAAGTCTCATGCAAAAGGCGTTATGCACAGGCTCTATGCGTCGCGCGCCTCAAGCCCAGTGCGTCGTGCGCCTCCCTGTGCGTCGCGCGCCGCGTGCGACGCATAGGATTGGGAGGTCTAAATGAAAAATGGCTTATATTTTTGGATTTTTCATGATGCAATACACATTCTCAGCCATTTCCAAGGAATTTCATCAAGTTTTGGGTGATCAAAAGCTCAAAAACATCATGAAAATCACCTTTCTGCCACTTTTTGCACCAGCAGGAAGTACTTCTAGGAGAATGCACTTTTGGAGGGGAAAATGGACACCAAATTGGAAAATTCCACTTGTTTTGGAAAGTATACCTCCAGGGATTTCCAAAAAGCCAATGTGAGCTCAATTTGGATGCCGGAAAGTGCCCCAAAATCAGGCTGAACGGCGCAGGATGCATAGAGTTCAGGCGCGCGGCGCATAGAGATTTTTGGTCAAATTTTCACCTTCCAGCTCAGAAATTCGACCAGTTTGACTAGTTTTGATATGTGATGTTTGACCCAGCTTGATGTAATTTGATGTGTATGATGTAATTTTGGCACATTTTTACTTTTTCTAGAGGATTCATTCACTAAAAGGTGAAAATTAAATGAATGAATTAGTTTCCTAGCATATAGGGGTAAGTTGTTTGACTACCTAGATTTCAGTTCCTTGTTTAGAATTAGTTCAAACAGCTCCTAGAATGATGAGCTCGACCCCTAGAGGTAAGGAAAGGAGTTAGGATGGTCTATATGATGTAATTTCTCAATCATTTTCAGAGGTTGGAGAGGTTGAACTCTTGGGAATAGCTTGAGACTATATTGTACATATCTTATCTGCACGTTTGGCAAAGGAAAGACCAGGGTTTTGCAGCACTATTTGGGATCCATGTGGCTTTGTGTGTTGATGGTGTGTTTCTCTTAGTACTTGTAATTTGTGTATGTGTATCATTTTCTCTATTGAATCTTCTGTAATTAAACAAATGAAGTGTTAAGGTAGAATCCATGAAATTGCTATGCTCTGCCTTTAAATTTGTTTAATCTTCTATGTTTTCTTCAGTTTAAGGAGAATCCTGTAGAATCCCTTGCTCTCCTTATCTCCTCACCAGTCTGATCTACCCATCTCACTTGCTTTAAGGCATCAATACAATCACCTATCTTGCCCCAAGTAGACCTCTGCAAAAGCTGTGCCTCATCCCTGCATCCAAAATTGCCCTTCCCTTGAATTCAACAAAACCTTTAAAAATCAATTCTAAACTCTTTTTACTTCATACCTAGCCTAAAATTAGTCATCAATTCGGTCATCTCGAGCCTCTTTGATTATATTTTGCCGAGTTTGACCCGGAGAGAGCCCTCTCCCGTCTTCGTAGGGCTAGCTACGAGGCTGAGCGTGGTTTGATGTGGCCTTGAGTCTCACCTTGTTTCAGCCTAAGGTAGATTTGAGCGCTAACAGTACCTTCAGTGTTGAAACTAAAACTTGAGAAGCTTCCCATTAACAAGAAGCTCAAGTGCTTGACCTTCTATGTTCTCCAACAAGAAAGTATTGTTCCCTTTTGCTTTTGTGACCTTGAAAGTCCTGAACCATAAAGGGTCAAATATTCCATGCTTGCCCTTGCCATCCCTCCTGACATCCCATCTTAAAACTAAATCGCCCAACTAGATATGTCTGTCCTTTTCATTTTTATCAAACAAAGACTTCATTTTCTCCTGAGAACTGATCAACTTATGATTCACCTTCTCTCTACTCTCTTGGAGATCTACTAGTTGATTTATCCTTCGGGTCAAGGTGTTGGGCTCCTCGTCAATGTCCTGTTATATTTTGGTAACATGCATATCAAGATATATGGGGAAAATTTCAGCCCTCCTGTAAACCAATTTGAAATGATATTTCCTAGTGGATCTCTTTGTCGAGACCCTATTATCCCATGGGGAAAATTTTAGTTGTGAGTCTCAATTTCTCTAGTTTTCTTCAATTGTTTTCTTCAAGATCTTGACTAAAGTTTTATTTGAAGACATGGATAATTCTCTTCCCTGTGGATAATAGGTGGTGGAATGACCAATTATAATGTTGAACTTTTGAAAAAATCAATGAAATTTTCTGACTTGAACACATGAACGTTATTAGTCACAATTTTCTTAGGGCAACCAAACCATGCAAGGATGTTTTCCTCCAAAACTTTAATGACTATAGTATGGGCTGCATTTCTGGCTAGGATTGTTTCCACCCACTTAGTGAAGTAGTCAGTAATTGTAAGTATCCACTTATGTTGGCTGCTAGAAGGTGGATGTATTTCTTTGATGAAGTCTAAACCCCATTTCCTGAAAGACTCTTCAATAAAATTAGGGATTAGTGGAAGTGGTGCTACTTCTTGTTTCTTTACGATCATTTGACACTTCTCACATGCTCGAACATAAGCATGAACTTCTCCAAATATTTTTTTCCATAAAAACTTTCTTTCAGTATCTTGTGTGTTATAACACCAACTATAATGTCCTCCATAGACACAACCGTGGAAATCATTCATCACCTTATGAATTTCATCTTCTACCAAGCATAAAAGTAGGATCCCAAAAGGGTCTTTCCATTAAAATCGACCATTTGATATAACACATTTTTGTGCATGTAGTCTCAAAGCCTTGTACTTCACTTTATCCAATTTCACTGGGCATATTGGAAACAACAGATAGTGAATGATTTCCTTATACCAACTGAACATCACATACTTCATCTGGATTTTGTAAACTTTAATTTTGATCATTTGTTGTTGCATCTCTTTCCCATCTTCTTCATCTCCTCCATCTCCTTGAGTTAATAATTTTATGCCCAATGCTTGGAAATCTCTTTCTGATAGGATTTTATCTAGCCCATGTCATTTGATGAGTTTAGTGGGCTTGATGTCCATATCATACTCTTGGATTTTAGTGATCCACTTGCCTCTTTTATCATCACTATCTCCTTGCACTAGGATTTCCTTTACGACTATTGTTGGAACATAAGAAACTATGTTGGATTGCAGAACATAAATTTTGAAAACCTTTCAGGCTTTGACTAGGGCATAAGCCTGCTTCTCTAGGATTTTATACTTCAGTTTAGA
The DNA here is from genome assembly GCA_000404065.3 of Pinus taeda. NCBI lineage: Eukaryota > Viridiplantae > Streptophyta > Pinopsida > Pinales > Pinaceae > Pinus > Pinus taeda. Next base: position 102,842 of record APFE031147839.1, on the reverse strand, counting down.
AACACATAGCACTTGATTAAATAAGGCTATTGGTTGCACGTGTCCTCCACTCCACTTCTAAAATAAGACAACAACCACAGTATGATGAGAAGCAAAAGAAAACATGTAAAATGGTTTTGAATAATCTGGGATGACTAGTATGGGAGGTTTTGCAAAATGTCTTTTAATCATGGAGAAGGATTCCTGAGAATTTGGATTCCATTTCACTTCATTTTCCTTCTTCAACATCTTTGTCATCTCCTTTACTATCTCGACGTAGTTGGGTATGAATCTCCTCAAGAAGTTTATTCTGTCTAGCAAAAAATGGACTTGTTTCTTATTCCTTGGTAGGGGGATGTTATTTATGGATTCCACCCTCTTGGGATCAATATTTAGCCCTTCTTGTGCTACTATGTGCCCAAATAGCTTTCCGTCACTTAGGTTGAATTGAGGATTTTTAGGATTCAAGGATAATCCGTATTTTCTGCATTTCTCAAAAGTGAGTCATAAATTTCCAATGTGTTCCTCATCTTTTTTAGAGAAAACAATAATTTCATCCAAGTAAATCACTACAAATTTATCATGTTCTCCCACAATTGCTATATCCATGTCTCTTTGAAAAGTGACTCCTGCATTTATGAGACCAAATGACATTCTGGCATACATGAAGGTCCCCCAAGGTGGCAAATTCCATTTTCCTTTGATCCTCAAGATGTACTGCTACTTGGATTTATCCTAAAAAGCTATCCATCATAGACATCTGAGCTGACCCTACTACCTGTTTTAAGATAGAATCCATTTTTGGCAAAGGGTAATTGTCCCTTAATGAGGCTTTGTTAAGATTCCTAAAGTCTGCACACAACCTTATGTCTCCATTATTTTTCCTGACTGGAACCAAATTTGCCACCCACTCTGAATATCTCAAGGGTACAATGATTTTGGCCTGGGGTAATTTCCTTACTTCCTTCTCAATGGATGGGAGTATAAGAGGTTTGATCTTCCTGAGATTCTTCTTGTATGGTATCACTCCATTCTTCAAGGGAATCTTATGCTAAATAATATTAGTATAAAACAATTTTAAATCATCATACGACCAAGCAAATACATCTCTATAATCTCTTAAAAGATTCAAGTACCTTTTATTGTATTGGTGGGAAATTCCCTTTCACAAATTGAGTATATGGGGATCCTTTTATGAACCGATGTTGCACTCCTCCACTTGTTACTCAACTCCTGGTCCAGTGGGTTTAGACGCTACATCGTTTGAGTTAAAAAATCTTCCCAAGGGAACCAAACCCCCAGAAATAATATTTCTCTTTAGCTGTAAACTCTTATGCCCTACAATGGTTTCTTCCCAAGTAGCTCACTTCTCATCTATTATCTTTTCGTCCTCTTGGCCAATCATAGAATTCAAGAATTCCCCAATGACTCCCATGAAATGTTTGATCTGTTCAATCATCCTCGAACACCTGCCAATGTCTAACATTATTTGGTACTGAAGGTCAATATCTAACTTTAACCTCATACCTCAAAAGTGGATTTTGTGGTGGTTTAAAATTGCTAGAAACTATGGTTAAGGAGTCAGTCATTCGATTTCTTTCTCTAGGAAGAAATTGAACTTTAAAAGCTAAGAAAACTTTATCAATTAAATACCAAACCTCATTTTCATAAGCCTTCAATCTTGAATGCTTGGTTTGATATTGGTTTATGATTTTCTTCATTACTAGCTCAAAATTTCCAAACACCGTTAAACATTCAATGTTCAAATTTTTAGCTACTTGCAGGTCCAAAACTAAAGCTTCATACTCAACAACATTATAAGTGGCCTTGAATTCCAATTTAAATGAGAGAGGGATAAAACTTCCTTTAGGTGATATCAATAACACACCTACCCCATTCCCTTCCTTGGAATAAGCATCATCAAAATATAACTTCCATATCCTGCCACAATCTAGTAACTGTTGGTCTAGTTGTTGGGTTGTGTTATATTCTTTCCACGACTAGCCCATGTAGTTAATGGGGGAGTTCGGGGGGGTGGAGCCCCCCCTTCATTGCTCCGATTGCATAGCGGGGGGGGCACAGGGGGTTTGAGGGATGTAGGTAACCCCACTCTATAGGGTCCAAGTAGCGCCCCGGAAAATTATGGTTTTGGAACCTATGTTAAGTTGGGCGGACCCACCTATGGTTTTGTGCATGATTTTTGCACATGTTTTTGGACGCGATGGTTTTTGGTCCATGGTTTTGGATGTGATGGTTTTCAGTCCATGGTATTGGATGCTTCAGCATGTATAAATATGTATTATAACATTGAAAGGAACATAATGAAAAATCACTCTAGTAGTCCCGGTTTTTGGATCTAGGGGAAAAAATCGGTGTATATGTGTTTTATGTGTTATGCTCTCGCATTGTTTATTTTTTGTGTTTTAGAATTTGTATGCAGGTAATTTCTGTATGGGATTAAAACCTACATTTGGTATCAGAGTTTTTTTTGGCTTTAAGGGGACGCCTTTGTTGCTGAGGGGTTTCACTCAGGCCTCTGGTAGACACTGTTTAGTGGGAGATCTACGAGATTGATTCTGGTGGTGAAAGAAGATGGCGAGCAGTGGAAAGATAGAGATTGAGAAATTTAATGGTTAGAGTTCTGAGTTGTGGAAACTCAAGATGGAGGATCTATTGGTGGATAAAGATCAGTGGAGCACGATAGATACAGGTACTAAACGAACGGGAATGTCCGATGAAGAATGGAAGAAGTTAAAGATCGGAAGGCAAAGGGAACAATACGATTATGTATCTCAGATTTATTATTTCTGAATGTATTAGGGGAAGCTATGGCTAAGGCTTTGTGGAACAAGTTAGGGACTTTGTACCAATCTAAGTCTCTGGTGAATAAATTGTTCCTGTGGAAAAAGTTGTATAACTTGAGGATGAAAGATTGAGACTCGGTGATAGAGCATTTGAATGTATTTAATACTGTGGTAAGTCAATTATTATATTTTGGTATTAAAATTTCATATGAAGATAAGTGCATCAGTTTGTTGTGTTCTCTACCAGATTTGTGGGATAGTCTGGTTATTGCAATAGGTAGCAATAAAATTGCGTTGTAGTTTGATGAAATAGTCTCATCCTTGCTAATGGAGGAGATGAGACGGAAAAATATGGAGAGCTAGAATGCTGATGCCTTGTCTGTACGAGGACGGTCCTAGAATTGAAACAAAAATAAGTCATCGAGTGGGAGATCTAAATCTAGAGGGAGATCTAAATCTCGAGGAAAACCTGTAAAGGTGGTATGTTGGAAATGTAGAAAGGAAGGGCACTACAAAAGGGACTATAAATCTAAAGCTCCTGATAAAGGAAAGGGATCTGATGATGCTCCTTCTATAGAGGCAAAAACCACCTCAGATGAAGGTGGGGATGTGTACTTGGCTTCTTCAATTACACATGTAGATCATGAGGCATGGTTGATTGACTCAGGCGTATCCTTTCACTTCACTCCACATAAAGAGTGGTTCTCCGAGTATGTGAAATACGATGGTGGTGATGTCTTCTTAGGGGATGATAGGAAGGCTAGAATCATTGGTCGCAGAAAGGTAAAGTTGAAGTTGCAAGGTGGAAGGGTTAGAACACTTCTGGGTGTTCTGCATATTCCTACATTGGCCAAAAATCTGGTTTCTATAGCAAGTTGGATGTTGCAGGTGTAAAAATAGTGTTTGAGAAGGATACTTGCAAGATGGCTCGGTTGGTAGCAAAAGGTTATTCACAGGTGCCAGGAATTGATTTTGGTGATATTATTTCTCCTGTTGCCATGGTAACTTCTATTAGATTACTTTTATCTGTTGCTGCTGCTTTTGATTTGGAGATAGAATAGATGGATGTGAAGAAAACATTTCTTCATGGGGAGTTGGAAGAGGAGATCTACATGAAACAACTTGAAGGCTTTGCGGTGAAGGGTAATAAAGAACTGGTATGCAAGTTAAAGAAGTCTTTGTTTGGGTTACAACAATCACCAAAGATGTGGTATCAGAAATTTGATACATTTATACAGGGACTTGGCTTCACAAGAAGCAAAGCAGATCACTGTGTGTATTTTAAATTAATTGATGACCGTGTTATTTATCTGGTCTTGTATGTGGATGATATGTTACTGGTTGGAAATAAAAAAGAAATTACAAGATTTGAAAACCCAATTGTCCTCCAAATTCGACATGAAAGATCTTGGTGTTGCAAACTATATTTTGGTCTTGGAAATTAAAAGAGATCAGGCAAAGAGGAAGCTCTAGTTCAACCAGAGGAAGTATGTTGAGACAATACTGTAGAGGTTTAATATGGAGGATAGTAAACCGGTGAAGGTTCCTATTCTTGTAGGTGTGAGGTTATCTGCTGAATAGTGTTCCAAGACACAAGAAGAGGAAGAGGACATGTCCCGTGTTCCATATGCAAGTGCATTCGGTAGCCTGATGTATGCAATGGTCTGTACTAGACTAGACATTGCACATGCAGTGGGAGTATTGAGCAAGTTTATGGGAAAACTAGCGAAGGAGCACTGGACAACAATGAAGCGGGCTTTCAGGTATTTGAGTTGCACTAGTAATTATGGTTTGTGCTACCAAGGAAGACTAGGATTGGACATAGTGTTGGTTATTCGTGGCTTTGTTGATGCAGACTAGGCTGGATATCTGGATTAGAGAAGATCTACAAGTGGGTATGTGCTTAACCTATTTGGAGGTGATATTAGTTGGATGAGTAAGAAACAATCTATAGTGGCACTATCAACTACAGAGGCAGAATACATGGCAGCCACTCAAGAAAGCAAAGAACCAATTTGGTTGCAGAGATTGTGTTCAAGTATGGGGTTAGTACAGGGAGCTATAAGGATAGAGTGTGACAACCAAAGTGAAATTTTCTAGGCAAAAAACAGTGCATATCATTCAAAGACAAAGTGCATTGATGTTCAGTATCACTTTATGAGGGGTATGATAGAATACAAAAAGGAGTTGCTGGTAAAGGTGGACACTTTGAAGAATACTGCAAATGGATTGACAAAATATGTTAGCTCTCAGAAGTTCTCTTGGTGTAGAGAAACCATGGGCGTTGTAGGCCTAGATAAATGACTAAGCTCTCTTGTGGCCCCCTGTGCAAAGAAAACAACAAGTGGGAGAATGTTGGGTTGTGTTATATTCTTTCCACGACTAGCCCACATAGTTAACTAGGGGGTTAGAGGGGGGGCAGAGCCTCCCCTTCGTTGCGCCAATTGCGTAGCGGGGGGGGAGGTCATAGGGGGTTTGAGGGGTGCAGGTAACCCCACTCTATGGGGTCCGGGGCAATGCCTCAGAAAATTTTGGTTTTGGAACCTATGTTAGGTTGGGCGGACCCACCTATGGTTTTGTGCATGATTTTCGCACATGTTATTATACGCGATGGTTTTCGGTCCATGGTTTTGGACATGATGGTTTTCGGTCCATGGTATTAGATGCTTCGAAATGTATAAAGATGTATTATAACATTGAAAGGAACATTATGAAAAATCAATCTAGTAGTCCTGGTTTTGGGATCTAGGGGAAAATCTCTGTGTATATGTGTTTTATGTGTTATGCTCTCGCATTATTTATTTTATGTGTTTTAGAATTCGTATGCAGGTAATTTCTGTATGGGGTTAAAACCTACACTAGTTGAATTGAAGAATGCACCTGTGTCTCTTCCAAGATCATATCATCCTCCTCTAATAGTAATTAGGAGAAATATCTTTATTTCCCATATACAGGGGCATTATTTGAACAGTTGAATCTAATAACTGTCTTAACAATCCTTGATTAGCTATATAGTCATCTTTCTTCTCCTCCAAAGATAGGAATGGTAACATTAGTCAAATCCAATTTGATGGAACCTCCAATTTTGGACCCACATGACCTAGATAAGAGCATACCAAGCCTTGTAGGGATGTTAGCCACTACAATATCCAATACTAAACTTTTTACTAGAATTTGAGCCAAATTCACCATTAAATATTTAATCATTCTTAAACACTTTACCCTTTTGGAATCAAAATAATAGAGGTATTTGTATGGTGTGGTTATTTGTAGCCCCAATTGCGCCATAACAGATAAAGGCATCGATTTATGGGAAGAACCCGAGTCTAGCATGCAGTTATGTAGCAAAAGGTCATGTACTACTAAGGTAACATAGAAAGGAGTGGTGGCAGGATGTTTTTCTTCAACATGGGGTCTGAAGACAACCATAGGCCTTTCTTCCTGGAGATTCAAACTATCATGTAAGGGGATTGTGGTGGATGGACACATGAACTAGGAAATCTGAGCTTTGTAAGTGGGTTTTTTTAACAATTTGGTCAATGGCACATGGATTTTGACCTTCTCAAGCTCTTTTTGGAGATTAAAGACAACATGAGTCTTCTCAACTATGACAACCTCAACAAACTCTTTTTCTTTATCACAAACTGGTTTAGACGGAGAGGGTGATTTCTCTACTTTTGGAGCTTCAAACTTATGACATATTTTTCCTGAGGACTCCTTCCTTTTGGGTAATACTGGGTCTAAAATATTCTTCACTTTGTCTGCTGGTTTTGGAGAGTTTTGGGAAGAGGGATATTCATTTTGGTCTTGCATCCTAGATCTCTTTTTGGAAGACCTGAGATCATACTTCTTGTGCAGTTCGGCTTGCATGAAGTTAGAAAACTACCTATAGTAATCGTCAGTCTCACCATCATCCATTGGTGCATCCAAATCATCCCCTCCTTCCTCACGCACTTTAGCCTCTTTTTCTTCATCAGAGAAAAAGGAGAATAGGTTTTCTTGGACCTCACTGTCTTCTTGTATCTGCTTCTCTGGATCGTCTTCTATGCATAATGGGGGTTGAATGTGGTCATGCTACTCTTTTATCTCCCTTTGCATAGGAGGACTCCTGTACTGATTATTGAACCCTAGGTTAGGGGCCTGTTAATTTTTTCGGGGAAGATTTTTATTTTCTAGCTCCAATTTCATGAGCTTATTAGATAGGTTTCTTATCAACTTATTCATTTCCTCCACTTTATGTTCTTGTGTCTCTTTCATTTGGCTTGAGGAATTGGCTTCCTCTTTTCCCCTCCTCCTCTCTATAGGATAAATTTTTCTTCTCGACTTCCCTATAGAGGTAAAGTTAGCTTCAAATTCTAGGGCATATATTTGAATCTGGTCCAGAGTTTGAGACATCCTCTCCGTTGGTGTAAAATGAACTCTGGTTCAAAAGCCCCAACAAAAACTACTTTGGCAGCTGCCTACGAAGGATTGGTTTCACCAAGAAGACTATTATACAAATTATTAAAAATTTTATGAATTCTGACACATATTAATTGTGTTCTTATTCATGGCATTGAACTCAGTGAGGATATAACCATGATCCCTCCTCTCCCCCAATTTGTGCATAAAATATTTTGCCATCTCTTCCCAGGTGGTAATGGAAGTGTTTGGTAGAGACTTGAACCATTTCCTAGCCTTTGCATCTAAAGGCTGGACAAAAAGCCTTAACATTACATCCAAGTGTCTGAAATCCAAGTTTTATGCAAAGGCATAAGAAGTTTCTATATGTCTTTGTGTTGATATGTTGTCTTCTCTTGTGAATTTCAGCAAGAGCTTGAGATAGTCCTGCAACATAACATTCAGGGGTTGAGGCAAGTTCAAGGGAGCATAATTTTATAAGAGGAAACCTGGAAAAGCCATTTGGAGCAGAGGTGGTGGTAATAGGTTTATTACAGGTCTCTATAGATAGGTTAATTGAGGAACAACCGACTAGCTCTGAATTGGGATGTTGTTAACACTTTGTGTGGGGATGTTCTCAAGAATGTCTTTGACCTCTTATGTTTCAGGGAAAGGATGAAATGAGAAAGGATGATCATTGACAAAGGCTTCTTCAACCTGGACCTTTAAGAGGGTTGTGCTAAATAGTTGATCATTTTCTATAGGATATTCCAACACTCTATGGGGGAAATCAGAACAATGTATTACGACTCTCTGAGAGCTATAAAATTACGCTTCAAGAAATGAGGTGATAGGAATAGTAGTAGTTGGAGTTATTTCCTTCAATATCCTCCTAGATATTATTCTCTCCAGGTTAGACACATGTGGGATTCTTTGCTTGGAAGTATCCAATCAAGTATGGGGCATTTTAAAATCCAGGGTGATCAACCTAGATTTAGATGGTGGAGTTGCCAAGGTGAGAGATATTCAACCCACACTCCTTTGCTCACCTTATCAAAGGGCGTAAAAATGTCCTACCTAGGGAAAAATATTTTAATTCGTTCCCTAACAACGATGCCAGAAGATGTTGTCATTCCTAGAGGCAACCCTTGGATTGAGTGGAGACTAGTGCCTAGGACGTCTTAGTGAATGATTTTATATTTTAAAAGAAGCTCATATCATATTTAGTCTTCAATATAATTCAAATAAATTGATTCAGAACCTTACATAAGGGATGTAACACAGGAACTAATGTAGATAACAATTCACATGAATATTAATCGTAATTTCATGGCGGTCGATTCTGATTTAAGGTTGTAGTTTATCAACTATTTTTAGGGTGTATGATAAGAGACAAGTAGAAATGAACTCTATCCATGGGGCTTAACTGTTTAAGAATACTGTATGTCTGAGTTCAAAATGAAATTAAATAAGAAGATATTTTAATGGGGTGCAAAGATACATGGAGCACTTTTAAGGACTTAGTTTCCATATCCATACAGATGATACATACATCATTCATCAGCATCTGATTCAAATGAATCTATATATTCATGAAAAAAACTTCCAAAAACAACTTTTTACATGCAATCTGAGAATAGAATTAAACACATATGTAAACATATAGAAGAGAATACATATTGTAAACTCAGTAAGTCAGAATCACCATGGAATTTGCATTAATTTCCAAAGAAGTATACATTCATCAAGATCCATAACGTTGTTGTTATGAAAACAACAAGTGACTTCCCAAAATTCTGAACGCTGACTTAGTTCAATACAATTGTTCTTATAGAGCCTCATAGAGAGAGAGAGAGAAAGAGCAAGTTACAAAAATGTTATTTTATTGATTTCATCATGATAACTAATCATGTCAAAATTTTGGCATGTTGTTGCACAACTGTACTAACCAAATACTAAAAAATTCAATAGAACATGATATTAACTTAAGAGATACAAGCAAAATGTCATAATCGACATAATTAGAAATATCTTCAAGTACGATGGGATGGTGGTGTAGAGTATGTCGATAGTCCAATGATTTAAAAAACAGGTGGATTAACAAATTTCTCACATCATTGTCGTAGTGCTGGAGATGGAAAAGGAGCTCAGAAGAATTGTTGATATGTGACCTTAAGATTAATCATGCCAATGTAACTTAACCTGTGACAAAATAGGTTCCTGACCATTCCCATTAGCTGAAATTATTTCTTTAGACAATTTACCAAATTTTCCCTTTGAGGGTAGCGTTTTCTCATGGGATGAAACTGCCTTGCTTTTGGCTTCAACAAGTCTCTGGTTGTACTGCTTCCAGGGGTCAACTCCCTAAGAAAATCACAACAGTTGGGTAATCCATCTAAGACCACCCTTTCGAACTCATGATTGAAGGAAACGACATTGTTTGACACTATTTTTAGGCATTGCTATGCTTTGACTCTAGCCTCCTCCCTTAGGATTACTTTGGATATTTCCATAGCGATCTTGACTCTATCCACCACGTCGATAGGCCTTAGCTCGTTGATCAACCTTTCATTAACAAATCGAATAAATTTATTGGTGATGTGAGAGTTCCTCTCGCCCTCCTCTTTAGCATATTCGATGAAGCCTTCGTAATCCTTGATCATGATCTTATGTTTATTCATTAATGTTATATGCTCCCAAGTGTTCCTCATCTCATCCCAGACTAATTACCTTCCTTGCAAAAGAGACATGTTCCCTTTCAGTTTCAATTTCAGTTTCAGCTCAGTAACCTCCTAATTCACTGCATGTAGATTTTTATTGATGAGTTCAGTGTTACTCATAGCAATATCCAGTTGCCTCTCCTTCTAAGCTATACTTTCATTAGAAACATCCAAGTCTCTCCACACCTTATCCAACAAGGGTATTGGTGAGTTGTAGCTCAATAAGGGTCTGGGTGAGTTGTTCAGTGGGGTTTTGAGGATCTTCGGGCACAACCACTGCACATACATGAGAGTTCACTTTCGTTTGTAGTTTGGATACTTGTTTCTTGAGGGCTACTATATCATTATTTCTTTCAATAAGCTCCTTGGACATGATCTCTTTTTCTCTCTCAACTTGAGAAAGCTCTTTAGATTGTACATGTTCACTACCTGGCATCTTCAGCTTGTGCCTCAACTCTTGGATTTCATTTTGAGACTGATGAAGGAGATCTTTCACTATTGTCTTGTCCTCTGGATTCACCCCCAGTTTTATCATCAACTCTTTGAAACTCTCATTTTGTTAATGCAAGGCCCCGGAGTTAGCCCTCACTTGCTTTAATATGTTTGCAACCTTCTCTAGAAATTTCTTGGATTTTCTAATGGTCATTGCATTCTTGTTGAGATCATTGTATATCATTTCCCCCACCTATTTGTGGAAATTTATTTTGTCTAATAAGGGAACACTTGCTAGGTCCAAAGAAACATCCAAAGTTTTGAACTAAGAACTTGAAGGAAGAGATTGTGCTAATGGATGTTTTAATGAAAATTTCATCTGGTTCTGCCCTAAATCCATGGCAGCTTGAACATGAGTCCTGTGTAGGAGACTAAAGGGGAGGATTGCACTGATAACTGGAGAGTGACTTATAGAAGGAAGGGTGATGACATGTTGACGTGGTGGTGATGGCAGAATAGGGGAGATGCCTAGCATGGCAGGATTGGTCGTGTGAGGGAGATAGGTGGACGGGATTTGTGGCCACCGAATTACCTCTTACCATTGATACCACGCTTTCTTGACGAAAGGTGCCAGTGGGTTGGCCCACTTAGTGTGTAGTCCCCACGGTACTTCGACGAGTCAGCTAGATGATGGATAAGTCTCACCCTCACCCCCCGAGATGGATCTAAGTTATTGGATCATGATATGAATTTTCAACTTCGGGGGGTTCATGCAGGCTATTTGTTGTGAAATTTCAGCCCTCCGGATTGATTTAGGAGCGTTGTTGATCGAGGATGAACAAAGATTGGTCTAAAAACTATGCAATCTTTAACTAATCATTAGACCTGTGTAAAGTCACTCACCTTCTTTCTTTGTTGCTCGGTCAAGAGCTCGATAGGTACCTTATTACACTTTCAATTCTTCCACTTGTGCACTCGGCTTCAACATTTATCCCTTAAACATACTTTAACCAAAATTTTGATTTGCAAAGCCATATCAATAATCCTTAGTGTCAATTTTTTATTTTTTATTTTCTTTTAGAAGAGTGATAACAGAATTGATATTATAAACCCAATGGGTTAATACTAAAACCCCAAGGGATTATAAACCCAAGGGAATAATATTAATCCAATATCAATCCCTTGGGTTTATTAAGCTAAGGGTTCATATTCACAGGGTATAATATTATTCATAGAGTTTGTAATCAATATTAATTCCTAGGGTTTAATATTATTCCCTAGGGTTTATAATTCCTTGGGTTTTTAGTTTTAAACCCAAGATATTATAAACCTGAAAGAATAAAATTAAACCCAATTAATTAATATTATAAACCCAAGGTATACAAACCCTAAGATAAATATGAAATACCCTCAAATAAAGATGGTTGACCATGGTAAACCATGGTCTAACGTCGCATTGTGACATTGATTGTCTCAAAATGAAAATCAACCATTGTCAACCATGTTTATTTTAGGGTTTATATACCTTGGGTTTATAATATTAATCCCTAGGGTTTAATATTATTCCCTTGGGCTTATAATTCCTTAGGTTTTTAGTATTAATACCTTAGGTTTATTATCGCTTCGATTAATATTATTCCCTTGGGTTTATAATCCCTTAGGGTTTTTGTATTATACCTTAGGAATATGAATCCTTAGATTGATAGACCTAATGGATTGACATTATAAACCCAAGGAAATAAGAAACCCAATGGGTTAATACTAAAACCTCAAGGAAATATAAACTTAAGGGACTAATATTATTACATGCAAGGGGCTAATATTATAAAGCCAAGGTATATAAAACCTTGGTTGGCCATGTTTTATGTTGAAACTAAGGGATTAATAATATAAACCTATGAATAATATTATACTCTAGGAATATGAACCCTTAGATTAATATACCGAAGGGATTGATATTATAAACCCAAGGGAACAATAAACCTAAGGGATTAATACTAAAAACCCAAGGGAATATAAACCTTTATATAAATAAACCCAAGGGATTTATATTATAAACCTAAGGGATTGATATTTTTGATATTATGGTTGACCATGGTTGATTTACCATGGTTGATAAATGGTTGACCATGATTAACCACAATTGATTATACACTGAAGGCACTAATAAACACAAGGGAATAATACTAAAACCCAAGGAAATAATATTAAACCTAAGGGTTTAGTATTATAAACCCAAGATATATAAACCATAAGATAAATATTATAAACCCTAAAATAAACATGGTTGACCATCATTGACCGTGGTTGATTTTAATATTGACACAATCTTTGTCACAATGCGACGTTGGACCATTGTTTACCATGATTGATTTTCATATTGAGACAATCTTTTTCACAATACGACATTGGACCATGATTGACCATTGTTTATTTTCATATTGAGATAATATTTTTCACAATGTGAACCTAAGGGATTAATATTAAAAACTCAAGGGAATAACATTAAACCTTAGGATGGAAGAGCTATTAAGCATCTCAAGAGGGAGTGAGAAACCATTTCTAAGTGATAGTAGGTGCTGGCACTATATCCCCTGTAGCTAGCAGATACGCACACCTTGGTGCTTGGTCACCAAGGTTCACATCCACGGTTCTCGGACCTCCATGGAAGTGATGAAGGGGGTCCCCAGTGCCCCCTCCTTTTGCGACATGGACTCAAGCATCTATAAGGAGCCGAAGTCATCCTTCTTTACCAAGCTAACAACCTACAATCCATTTAATTCATTGGTAGCAATCCTTTAGGTGAAAGGAAAACAACAAGAAATAGGTAAAGTGGTAGGGACCCTACCTACCGAAGGAACTACCTCTGCAAAAACTTTGGATCCTATGAAAATAGAGGAAATAGAGGGAGACCAACTGCAAAAAAAAGAGAAAAATAAAAAAGCAATTGCAATCTGAAATCCAAGAAAATCCCTGTGTTGGAAATACAAGACCCTAATGTAGCAGTATATATAGACTATATGTAGGAGCAAGCAGTCATCTGCAACTTCATCGGAATTTGGCCCACAGAAAAATCCCTAAATTGGTGGATTCAAACGAAATGGAAACGAAAAGGAGAAATTAGGCTTCAACTGGGCTCAAAGGGATTTTTCACAATCATCTTTGACCACTTGGAAGACAAAGATAGGATTTTCGAAGGAGGCCCCTACTTCGTCAACTCTGAAAGACTCTACATGAGATTCTAAAAAGAGAACTTCACTCTAGAGAAAGAGGATTTTATAAGGATCCTGGTCTGGGTCAAAATTTACTCTCTACCAATCGACTATTGGGTGCCTTAAGTTCTCAAGGGAATAGGAGATGAACTAGGAGAATATATAAAGATGTCAAAGGGCACAAAAAATGGACATTATGTGTCCTATGCTAGAATTTGTGTCTACATCGATGTCTCAGGAGCCCTACTTGAGGCAATAAGACTGATATTCAAAGACGAAGTCTGGCTTCATAGGATCGACTATGAACACATTCCATTCCACTGTAGGAAATGTCATGAACATGGACACCTTTTTAGGGACTGTCCATTAAACAAAACTCCTCAAAATAACAAGCAAGCTCAAAAGAAAAAAGATGAACATGGTTTCACCAAAGTCAATCCAAGAAACAAGAATAAAAAGAAGACACAAGGAAAAAAGATAAACATGAGGCAACAAGTTCAAACAAATATAAGGAACTAAAAAAAACGCAAGAAGACCCTCTCTCGAAAAGAAGAAATAAAGAGGATGCAACTGGAAATCTACAAAATGCAGAAAATCAAGAGTAAGGAGTGCACTACTTAGAACACATATATACAAAAGACAACAACACACAGGAAGATAATGAAATGGAACCAGAACTATTGGAAACCACCCCGAAAGACAATGCAATAGACGAGGCACTGGAGGCAGTTGACCTCTTATCGATTGCAGAAGAGTGGAAGAAAAACGGTTTAGCAATGATTCCAGAAGACCAATTTCAGAAAATAGAATGAGCCTATCTCCTAAAGGGGAAATTAAAACATCGTAAAAACAAAAATCCACCTGGGGATAGAGAAGCAAATGACATACTAGCAAATATGGAAGCAGGAAAATATAACCCAAAAGGGCCAAGTGGGAAGAGAGGAAGAAAAATGATCGATCGGATCCTTCAAGAACTTGGTGCCAAACTCCTAAATGAAGGAAAGGTAAATTCCCTCACCCTAACTCCCCTCCATTATCAATTAATTGCATCTCTTGGAACATTAGAGTCCTCAATGGTCCTGGGAAGAAGAAAGACTTGAAAAAAAGACTCATAACTGATAAACCATATTTTTCTAAACTAAACTTGATATGGTCAATCTCAACCTTCTCCAGAAAAAATGATTCAAATCCTATAGTTATATAGCATACTTCGCTATTGGTTTCACAGGAGGAATCATGACAATGTGGAAAAGCTCGCAGTATGAATTAACCTCCTCTATAGCTACCAAGCACTCCATCACAACAGTTCTAAAAATCATTGGTTCCAATGACATTATTTGTGTGGCAAACATTTATGCTCCTCACACAACCTCTAAAAGAATAAAAATGCTCCAAAATATTAGCCATCTCCTAAACTCCATCCATCTGCCTTTCAAATTTATAGTGAGGGACTTCAACATGGTGTTGAACCTCGGGGAAAAAAGGAGGTCTCCGAAAACTTGAAAAAGGATCGGAAGCCTTTCAATCCACCATTGATGGGACCAGTCTAATAGACATTCCCACGAACAATGGTACCTTCACCTGGAACAATAGATGGGGAGGAGATCGAAAAATAGCCTCTAGACTTGACCATTTCCTCCTTTCTAAAGAAATTTATCTAACCTCCTGGGAAATTGAGGCTAGGATCCTCCCTCAAGTAGGTTCCGACCATTGGCCCATCTCCTTGAAAGTGCACATTTCCTTGGGCCCAAAAAATAGCCTCTTTAGATTTGAATCCTTTTGGCTGAGCACCCAGACTTTATGGAAAAAATTAAGGAATGGTGGAGAATCCCCATGACTCAATCAGGAAACAAGATGTATCAATTCCAACAAAGGTTGAAAATCATTCAAAACTAGATCAAAATCTAAAACAAAGAAACATTTGGAAACATCATCACTAATGAAAAAAACCTAGAACAAGGAATGGAAACTCTCCAGCAGCAAATAATTAGCAATGGAATTAATGATAAAATGAAGAAGAAAGAGCTTAGTCTCCAAAATATTTGGGAGGAAAGGGTCTCTTAAGAAGAAAAACTATGCCAATAGAAATCTTGCATCAACTGGCTCAAATGCGGGGAAAGAAATTCAACCTTCTTTCATTGTTCTATGATACAACACAGAAGACATAACAGGATCTTGGGCCTAAAAACTAACATGGGGAACATAATCCACAATCATGAGGACATTGCTACCGAGCTAAATTAATTATTTAGCAATCTCCTTACTAAACCAATAATAGATAGATCAAGGGCTATATAAAAAATTACCAACAACATTCTGGTCATCCTCACCCAAGACCACAATAAAATTCTCCTAAGGAAAGTCTTTATGCAAGAGGTTGAGGAGGTTGTTATGATAATTCCATGTGGCAAATCTCTGGGACCGAATGGCTTCACCATCAATTTATTCAAAGCATGCTGTCCCCTGATTAAAGATGGGGTTCATGCCTTAGTGGAGGAATCAAGAATCCAAAAATATGTTATAAAGGCTTTAAATGAAAATTTTCTAAATCTAATTCCCGAGGAAGAAGGGGCCGACTCTCCGAACAGATTCCATCCAATCACTCCCTGCAATGTCATCTATAAAATCATTTCAAAATTCCTAGTCAACATAATTAAAGTTGTCTTGCCTCTCCTTATTTCTCCACATCAATCTGGTTATGTGGAAGGCAGACAAATTTTGGATAACATCATCCTCCCCCATGAGTTGATCCATTCCCTTAAAGTCCAAAAACATTTAGGCATGATGATGAAATTGGACATGTCAAAAGCCTTTGACAAGATCAGTTGGGATTATATGAAAGGCATCGTAGAGGATTTTGGCTTTCATAAGGACTGTATAAAGTGGATCATGACTATGGTCTTCAGTGCATTCTTTTCAATTCTCCTAAATGGATCCTCTTCTCAACCATTCTATCCTTCTAGAGGTATTCTACAGGGGGATCCAATTTCTCCTTTCCTATTCGTAATCATGGTCGAAGACCTCATGAGATCGATCTTGGCCACCTATTCGAGTAAATCCATTTTAGGTCTCAAGCTCCATGCCTCCGCTCCTCCCTCCAATCATTAGCAATTTGTTGATGATGCCTTGTTAATGGGCCTCCCTACGGTCAAAGAAGCCTCTTCCTTCAAGGCCATCCTATCCAAATTTTCATGAGCTTCAGCTACCTCAATAAACGTTGAAAAACCCAAACTATTTTTTTTCAACACCCCCTTGGCTATTCAAAGGAACATTTCCAGAATTATGGAATTTAAAAAATGTTTCCTACCTTCCAAATACTTGGGAATTCCCTTAATCGACAGTCCCCTTGCCCGATCCGTTTGGGAATATCTTATCACCAAGCTGGGAAAAAAACTAGCTAATTGGACCTTTTACACCATCAATTTCGCAGTTCGATTGGTCTTAGTTAAGTCTATCTTACAAGAAATACCCCAGTATATGTTTTCCACTTTGGCTGCTCCCAAATCCATTTCCAACATCATTAGAAACCTCCAAATAAATTTCCTCTGGGGGAGCACCGAAAATAAGAAAAAATGGGCTCTGGTGGCCTAGGACAAGTTGTGAAAACCAAAAAATGCAGGTGGACTTGGCTTAAGGGACCGAGAAACCTTAGGGAAAAACCTTGGGCCAAAACCCTGTGGAGATGGTTGGAAAACCCAAACTCCCCCTAGGGTATCATCTGGAAAGCAAAATACATCCCAACCATTCAATTGAGCACCTCATCAAGCTCAATGGGAATATCAAAGGCTCGCCTATATGGAACCAAGCTTGGGATAACAAAGAAATATCCAAAATCATTGTTTTGGGAAATTGGCAATGGAGAAAAAGCCCTTTTTTGGGAGGATTCGTGGTAGAAAAGGTCGGACTTAAACAAAGGTCAGTTCAGACAAATTCGTAATGCCATGAAAGAT
Organism: Pinus taeda; assembly: GCA_000404065.3. Lineage (NCBI taxonomy): Eukaryota > Viridiplantae > Streptophyta > Pinopsida > Pinales > Pinaceae > Pinus > Pinus taeda. The sequence goes on along the minus strand of APFE031147839.1, from coordinate 85,365 downwards.
AAGGGAAATATCAAAGTTGCCCACTACTGGAAACCTTACAATGGTAGGGATAAATGGAGGGAATGGCTGGAAGATCAAAATGGGAACCCCTTCCAAATTAATTGGATTGGTTAGAGCTATCGAGAGAACTCCAATAAAGACAGATGCAACTTGCAACAGAAGTAGACAAGATCAGATGGGGAAATAATGTAGCAGATCATTTTAATCTCAAAGAGGCACATGGTTACATGGCTCTCCATGATCAAAACCAATCTCAGCGTAAGTGGAAAACTCTGTGGGAGAGAAAACAATGGCTTAAAACCACCCTATTCTTATCAATGACCATGAAAGAGAAAATTTTAACATTGGATAACCTAAGAAAAATACGTTTCATTAGTCCCTCCAGATGTAACCTTTGCAAAAAAAATGAAGAAACGACCAACCACTTGCTGAATGAGTGTGTCTACTCTAATAATCTATCAGTATGGGTCAATATGGTTTTCAATGACTTAGACAGGGACATCTCCTCTATCCTAACACCATCGAGAATTGGAGAACCTCTTTCTCCCTCAATCCTATGGTAAACAGAGCTTGGAATTTAATCCCGAACATTTATTGTTGGGCTTTGTGGAAATAAAGGAATGCTAGATTCTTCAGGGGCATTTACAGGCCAAAATAATTCATCCCAACCCTCATAAGGAAAACATTCATAGAAACAATCTCATCTTATATTCTCCAGATCCATGGCCACCCTCCAAGTTAAGCAGATCAACATATCATTTCCATCTTGGATCTTCATCTCCCCTCTCATATCTCCATTTCAAAGGGACTTGATATTTGGGTTGCAGCAGATCATTGGACTCCTCTAGGGAAAGGTATTCTAAAATTAAATTATGATGGAGAGGCTAAGGGAAATTCGGCGGTAGGCTTCAGAGGAGTTCTTAGAAATTCCCAAGGGAAAATTATCTTGATATACCGGAATCTTAGGCAATACCACCAATAATGCTGTAGAACTACGAGCATTGGAGCATGGGTTGGATATCACCGAAGGGAAAAGTATTTGGCCATTGATTATTGAAAGTGACTCCACACATTCCACCCAAGCTGGCTGAAAACTTCAGCAAGGCACGATAGCCTTGCAAGTCTATGATAAATGGTGCCTAACTAAAATCCTTCAATGGATCAAACAACACATATATGAAGCCAGAGGGATCCACTTCCAAGTTGTCAGGTGCAGAGGGAATTCCCTAGCGGACAGATTGGAAAATGAGGGTATTGTTGGTAACCTCAGAATACACTCACTCGTTTGGTAAACCTGGAGCAAGGTACGTTGTGTCAGGACTGTGAAATCATGAATGACAAGCACAACATCACTACAACATCCAAACATAAGGAAATCCTCTTTCGCCCTCATGATCAGAGAAGTCACTCCTCCAAAGGTGTATCATTATGAGTGTTTCCTTGACTAGCCATCCCAAGGATCGGCATGATGCGAGCATGAAATGGAGAGGTTTTCTCCCTCACTCGCATCGCCTTTCGAACCTCTAATAGATCATTTATACATCTGCCCTCATCTTTCCTTCATACCCCCTTCTACCTGCATTTATTCTCCTCCATTTGTTATCTCGCCCCTATGAATACCCCCTTCCCTCTGCTCTTCCCCTCCATCTTTCTTGTCCGATAGCTCTGGCTCACCATGGCCCTCTTCTGTTGTTCGACCTTGTTCAAATCTTCCCCCCTTCATGGCCTCTAAGTGTGGTGCCATCCTGAATCCCCAGCACGGTCACGGTTGCAATCCCTCAAGATGGAACACTCTTAAGTTGTCTGTCACTACAAGAGAAAAGTCCTCGGCCCAAAGGGAAACTCTAAATTATGCTATTGTTGTCAACCTAGAGACTTAAGAGAGGATCTCCAACTTGGAAGTGCAAGCACACACCATTCGATGTATGGTTTCCTCGGAGGATGTTGCAGCAGATTTCAAGTGTATCCCTAACCCACATTCCACAAGGGATGGGAAAATCCTCATACTTCTGAACCAGTTATTGTTCATGAAAGCTAAAAACAATCTAGGGGCTTGCTATCCAGGAATAGGTGGAACACTCTAGGCTTTGGAGAACAAAATCGCCAATCTTACCGACAGGTTCATTGTGTACGTAGAGTCTGTACACCATTGTCGATTCATCACCAGAGACTTGCCTCACTATGCTCTACTCAGGAATCGTATAGCTAGCGGCGGGGGCTCTCCCAGAATAAAAAAGGAGCAGTCATATCCTCCTCGAGTTGTCTGGAAGCAACAGAGGTGTAGGCTAGAAGAACTCAGGATTAGCCTATCGTCCTTGACGATGACCCTATGGAGGTCACTGCATAGTTCCCTTGGGTAGTGTTCCTTTTGTATTGTCACCTATGAACCAAATTCCAGCTCTCGGGAAGTTGTTGGATATATGCGGCTCGCAAGATAAAGATATCAAGGAGTCTCGCCAGACCCTTTCGTCCCTCAACACTCCACTCAACAAGTCGAGGGACCTTTTCTCCATCCTCTATAGTTCTCTTTCATCTATAATTTCCTATCTTCCTTCTTCATAGAATTAAAGGAAGAAGTCTTTTGTAGAATCCAAAATTGTAAAAGAAAAATTTCTCTCAGTCAAGGAGACTCTCCTTTTGTAAAAATTATTGTTAAAACATGTTCCATGGAGGCTAAGAATGCCTATTTTGTATATTCTGGGATACGAAAGTATGGATCTGGCATTGGAGCACTTAGCTTTCACCATCCATCTCATACTGTAAATACTTCTTTTTTGAAGTATTATCTCCTATCTTCTTTACAAAAAAAAACATGAAACCTTAGGATGAATATTAAACCCTAAGAATATAAACCCTAAAATTACTAAACCTAACCGATTAATATTGTAAAACCTAGGAAATAAACCCTATGATTAATATTATAAAACTAAGGAATTTATATTATAAGCCTAATAGATTATAAACCCAAAAGATTTACATTAAAACCTAGGATTAATTATAAATCCTATTAATAGTATTATACCCTAGGAATATGAACCATTAAATTAATAAACCCAAAGGATTGATATTATAAACCCAAGGTACTAATAAATGTAAGGGACTAATACTAGAAACCCAAAAACCAAAAGGATTAATATTGTAAACCCAAGGCATATAAAACCTTAGATAAATATTATAAACCCTAAAACAAACATGGTTGACCATGGTTTATTTTCATATTGAGACAATCTTTGTCACAATGTGATGGTTGACCATGATTGATTTTCATATTGAGAGAATCTTTGCCATAATGCAATGTTGGACCATTGTTGACCATGGTTGAATATTAAACCCTATGAACATAAACCCTAAAATTAATAAACACAAGCGATTAATATTGTAAACCCTAGTCTAAATAATAAACCTAGGAATACAAACCCTATGAATAATATTATAAACCCAAGGAATTTATATTATAAACCCAATGGATTATAAACCTAATGGATTTATATTAAACCCAATGATTAAAAATATAAACCTATCAATAATATTATACCCTAGGGATATGAACCCTTAGATTAATAAACCCAAGGGATTGATATTATAAACCCTAAGGATTGATATTATTGATGTTATGGTTGACCATGGTTGATTTTCATATTGAGACAATTGTTTTCACAATGCCACATTGGACGATGGTCGACCATGGTTGATTTTCATAGTGAGACAATCTTTGTCACAACGTGACATTGGACCATGGTTGACCATGATTTATTTTCATATTGAGAGAATATTTGTCATAATGAAACATTGGAACATTCGTGACCATGGTTGATTTTCATATTGAGAATCTTTGTCACAATGCGATGCTAGACCATGGATTAACATGGTTGACACAATGTGATGTTGAACAATCAAACAATCTTTGTCATAGTGTGACCATGGTTATTAATGATCATTGACCATGATTGAGAGTGGTTTATCATAGTTGATTTTCAAATTGAAACAATCTTTGTCACAATGTGATGTTGGACCATAGTTGACCATGGTTGACAATGATTAACCATGCTTGACCATGTTTGATGATGGTTGACCATTTACATTAAGACAATACTTGTCACAATGTGATGTTGAACCATGATTGACAATAATTGACCATGGTTGATTTTCATATTGACCATGATTGAACATGGTTGACCATGATTGATTTTCATATTGAGACAATAATTGTCACAATGTGACATTTAACCATGGTTGATTTTTATATTGACCACGGTTGACCATGATTGACCATCATTGACCATGATTTACCATGCTTGACCATGATTGATTTTCACATTGAGACAATCTTTGTCACAATGTGACATTTAACAATGGTTGACCAATGATAATTGACCATGGTTGATTTTCATGTTGACCATGATTGACCATGCTTTCCCATGAATTGAAACAATATGTTTCACAATGTGAAATTTAGCTATGGTTGACCATGGTTGACAATATTTTTATTTTCATATTGTGAAATAATCTTTGTCACAATGTGATGTTGGACCATGGTTGACCATGATTGATTTTCATATTAGGGAAATCTTTGTCATAATGTGATGTTTGGCCATGGTTGACCAAGATTGCTTATTGTTGACTATGATTGATCATGGTTGTTTTTCATATTGAGTCAATCTTTGTCACAATGTGATGTTGGACCACAGTTGACCATGATTGACCATGGTTGATGATGGTTGAACATGGTTGACCGTGATTATAAACCCAAGATATTTATATTAAACCTTACGATTAATATTATAAACACTATGAATAATATTGTACCCTAAGAATATGAACCCTTAGATTAATAAACCGAAGGGATTGACATAAACCCTAAAATGAACATGGTTGACCATCGTTGACCATGGTTGATTTTCATATTGAGACAACCCTTGTCACAATGCGACATTGGACCATGGTTGACCATGATTTATTTTCATACCGAGACAATCTTTGTCACAATGTCATTAATAAACCCAAGGAATTTATATTATAAACCCAGTTAATGGTTATTGACAAACAAAAGATTTGCATGGCATAACATAGCATGACTGGAACACGAAAAGTTGTGTTGTTGGAAAATGTTTAACTTTGATATCATGTCAAATTTAGGAATAAATCGACAATTTCAGGATTATGTTCTTTTATAGAAGCTGTCAAATTGAGAAATAACTTAATACTTTGATGATTATATTATTTTCTAAAAAGTGTATATATACAAGTGACTATTCATTTTATATTTCACAAGAAATTATAGATTTATCTAGTGACTATTCATTTCTCCCACTTCGAAATTATTTCCTGAATAAGATATCTAATAATAAAAAATGTATAAAAAAATAAACCAATTTACATGATATGAATTCATGAAAATAAATTTATACTTGCCTTTAGTCATAATCCAATCCATTCTTAAAAAAAAATGAGACTAACTATTAACAAAGTGAGAAAACATGTTACAATTAAATTTTTTTAAGAATATCTAAATATTAGTAAGAACATTTTTAATATTAATATAACTTTAAACCTGAAAAACTCATTATTAATATTGTAAATGCTAGAATTTACACATTATTGAGAAGGTATTCAAATTCAATCTTAATGTTGAGATTTTATGTTTCACAAAGTAGGCAAAAATCTCTAATGTGTGACAACAATAGGAATTTGTTGCTAGATTAGCTCTATTTTGTTGGGAGAGAGTTAATGCATCCTATATTTGATGTAAGAGGATTTATGAGGCAGTTAGATTCTCTTAGCTATAAAACAGGTATCCATACGGATTGTTTGGGTGAGAGAGTTTGTGAGGAAATTGATTAATTTTTGTAATATCCTGTTTGATAATAAAGATTGCCGATGCCTATGTTTGGCGGACGTAGCCCAGATTGGTTGGGTGAACCACGTTAATCTGCTGTGTTTTTTGGTGTATGATTGAATTGCTGAGTATATGTTTTTCTGCTGCACATTGTTGGCTCTAACATTTGGTATCAGAGCATGTTGGAAGCGTCGTGTGAGCATGTGATTGATGGTGCGTGGAGTCTTTTTATAACAGCGCTGGTGCATGGAGTCTTTTATGACAGAGCTGATGCGTGGACCTACGTATAGAGTGCTGATGGACCAGCGGCTGCGTATAGCTTGCTGATAGCCCAGTGCCTGCGTGGACCAGCGCCTGCGTGAATCTTCTTTTCACATATATTTTGATGTTGTTGACTCGCAGAGCAGTGCCACAGACTTAGAAAATATGCTGTGCTCAGATTAATAAATTCAAAATATTTGACATACACATCTGGATATGCTTTTTTAATAATTCTATGGTTGCATTCGCTCCATGAACCGATTATGTAATGGTTCCGTTACGTTAATATTCGTGCTTATGGGAAAACTTTGTTTTACTTTATGTTACCCATATGATTGAATGCACAGGATATTTAAAATGAATCCGTGTCTGCATCTGAGCACCCAAAGCCTTTTAACCTTCGGAACCAGAAGCCAGATTTCGAGAACGACAATGGCAGGTTTACTAGAGCTGAGAAACATTGTACCATGAGAATGAGAATCGGAATGTGATATACATTGTTGCGTGTTGATTCCTGGTGCGTATGGTGCACTGCGGCGTGGAGCGCATTCTCCCTTTGCTACATGGAGGTATTATGTTGTGTTATATAGCTGGTGCGTGCATGAATATTTATGTGCTGTCATATTGAGTTTTTTTCTTTTCTTTTAAAAGGACCGAACTTTGTGAGCATTAAGGTTTTTTTTTTTTAAAAAAAGACGTATATTACATTTTGAGAAGTGCATATGGCAGAAATTGTTCTGTGAAGTACAAAGGGCAGAATTTTTTTTTTAGAGCAAAGGCAGTGTAATATAAGGCATAGGCAGTTTTTTTATATTGCTGGTATTTAAAAGTTGGATTTGGAGATTATTGTTTTTTAGTTGATACAAGATGGCGAAAACGCAGAGTGTCCGGTTTGAAATCGAGAAGTTTAATGGCCAAAATAATTTCGAGATCTAGAAGGTGAAGATGTACGATTTGCTTGTCCAACATGGTGTGGCAAAGGTGTTGTTGGGCAAATCCAAACAACCTTACAACATCATAGATAATGAGTGCGCCGAGATGGATGAAAGAGCAATAAGTGCTATTCAACTATGTCTCGCTGATGATGTCCTGTTTAATATCGTGTCGGAGACAATAGCTGCTGGTTTGTGGAGAAAATTGGAGAAACTGTACATGACCAAATCCTTAACCAATAGGATTCTCCTGAAGCGACAATTGTACAGTTTGTGAATGAAGGAAGGTACATCAATTGCTGATCATTTAAATGCTTTTAATACTCTTTTGGTGCAATTGCAAAGTATAGAAGTAAAAATTCAATCCGAGGATAAAGCTATTACTTTATTGTGCTCGTTGCCCAAGTCATGGGATCATTTTGTTACTTCTATAAGTCATAGTTCATCAGAAACTATTGAGTTTGATGATGTAGTTGCATCCTTATTATCGGAAGAAACAAGGAGAAGGTTGCATTAAGAAACCTCTACATCAGAAGCTATGATGGTTAGAGGTCGTTCAAAAGAAAGACGCTCCAGTAGGCCGAGCGACTCACATTCAAAGTCGAAAGGGAAGAAGAGTAAGGTAAAGTGTTGGTTTTGTGGCAAATCAGGGCATTTAAAGAAGGACTGCTGGAAGCGACAACAACAAACTTATAAAGAAGATTCTTCGACAGAGAAGAAGGAGGCAAATACGACAGATACAGGTTCAACATCTAGTTCAGGTATGAGTGATGAAGTATTATCAGTTAATGTGTCAAATCATGATCAACATTGGTTGTTAGATTCCGGTGCATCAAACCACGTGTATTCATAAAGAATGGTTTAAGACATATAAATCAATTAATGATGGAGTTGTGTACATGGGTAATGATGTAACATGTAATATTGTGGGGATTGGGAGTATACAACTATAAATGTTTGATGGGACAGCTAAAATATTAACTGATGTGAGACCTGTTCTAGATTTAAGGAAAAATTTGATTTCATTAGGAGCACTTGATTCAAATGGATATAAAACTATCATTCAAGGTGGAGTAATGAAAATTTACAAAGATATTTTACTAGTTATGAAAGCTAAGAAGGTAGGAAATCTATTTCAATTAGAAGGAAGTACAGGGTCAGATTTTGTGTCTACAGTGTCTGAATATGACAGTAGTTCCATTCACTTATGGCATCAAAGATTGGGGCATATGAGTGAAAGAGGGTTGAAAATTTTGGCTGATCGCAAGTTACTTGCAAATCTAAAGTTCAGAAAGTTAGATTTATGTAAGCATTGTCTGTTTGGAAATAAAAGTAAACAAAAGTTTAAAACATGCAAACATACTAGTAAAGGAATACTCGACTATATCCATTCAGATGTCTGGGGTCCAACCCCTACAACCTCATATGGTGGCTCGTCATATTTTCTATCGTTTATTGATGACTTTTCTAGGAAAGTGTGGGTCTACATGTTGAAAAGGAAGTCTGATGTTTTTTCAGTTTTCAAGCAGTTTAGAGCATTGGTAGAAAACAACACTGGTAGAACAATAAAATGTTTAAGAACTGACAATGGTGGTGAGTTTACTTCCAAGGAGTTTGACAGCTATTGCAAGGATGCAAGGATCGAGAGGCATAAGACCACGATTTATACTCCTCAGCAAAATGGAGTTGCTGAACGCATGAACATGACTCTTCTAGAGAGAGCAAGGAGTATGTTGAGTAACGCCGGGTTGCCGAAGGAGTTGTGGATGGAAGCAGTGGCAACAACTTGTTATGTGATAAACCGATCTCCATCGACGACGTAGACTACAAGATTCTGCAAGAGGTATGGAAAGGACACCCTTGTGACTATTCTAAACTCAGAGTGTTTGGTTGTGATGCATATGCTCTAGTGACTAAACATCAGCGAACTAAGTTAGATCCAAAGTCTAAAAGGTATATCTTTGTTGGGTATGGTGTTGGAACAAAGGGATATAGATTGTGGGATCCTACTACCCGCAAAATCATCATCAACAAAGATGTAAACTTTAAGGAATCCTCTCTTGTACAGTTAGATGTAGATAGTAGATTGAAACAGGATGATGTATCTAACTTTCAGCACATTCAGTTTGATAGCTTTTCTAATGATAGTCATGATGACCATAGTTCAGATACTAGTCATGAACAGATTTCAGAATCAGAACATGAACAGGGTTCAGGTTTAGATCATGAACAGGTCTCAGATACTGATCGGCAAGAAGTGCCTACAGATGGTAGTCAGCGAATCGATGAAGCGCCATAAGCATCCTTAAGGAGGTCGACAAGAATCAAATGGCCACCGAGAAGGTATGATGATTATGTTACTTCAGCTGCATTTACTGCTAATGCTGATGAACCTCTGTGCTATCAGAAAGTAATAGAAGGTTCAAAAAGTGACAAGTGGAAAGCAGTTATGAAGGATGAAATGATGGCCTTGAGTAAGAATGGCACATGGGATCTGGTTGAGCTTCCGAAAGGCAGGAAAACTGTGGGGTGTAAATGGGTCTTCAAGCTGAAACGGGGTGTGAATGATACCGAAGACAGGTACAAAGTGTGACTGGTTGCAAAAGGGTTTTCTCAGAAAGTCGGTATTGACTTTCATGAGATTTTTTCACCAATGGTTAAAATTGTTTCAGTTAGAATTGTGTTAGCATTAGTGGCTTTGCTTGATTTAGAGTTGCATCAATTAGATGTTAAGACTTCATTTCTACATGGAGACTTAGATGAGGAAATATATATGGAACAACTAGAAGGGTTTGTTCAGCATCGCAATGAGAAATTTGTCTGCAGGCTCAAGAAGTCATTATATGGCCTGAAGCAGTCGCATCGGAAGTGGTATAAGAAGTTTGATTCTTTCATGTTGAGTCAAAAATATGTTAGAAGTGAATACGATCATTGTGTTTATTTTAAGCAGTTGAAAAATGGCATATTCATTATCTTAGTATTGTATGTTGACGATATTCTTTTAGCAAGCAAAAGCATAGAAGAAATCAAGAGGTTGAAGGCTCAGATGGCAAGGACATTTGATATGAAAGATCTAGGAGCAGCAAGACAGATTTTGGGCATGGAGATTTTCAGAGACAGGAGCAATGGTAAGCTATGGCTATCACAACAGAAGTATATTGAGAAAATAATTTTTAGGTTTGGTATGAATAACGTGAAGCCTGTGTCAGTCCCTTTAGCTTCCCATTTTAAGCTTTCTTCGAGTTTATGTCCTAATACAGATGAAGAAAAGGATTATATGTCTCGAATTCCCTATGCCAATGTAGTAGGATGTTTAATGTATGCGATGGTTTGTACTCGACCAGATATTTCACATGCAGTTGGGGTTGTCAGCAGGTACATGGCAAATCAGGGTAAAGAACACTGGTCAGCAGTGAAATGGGTGCTTCGGTATTTGAGAGGCACAAGTAGTTATTGTATTACTTACAATAAGAGTAGTGAATTTGTTTACGGATATGTTGATTCCGATTTTGCAGGTGATTTGGATAAGAGAAGGTCAACTTCAGGGTACGACTTTACTCTTGCAGGTGGAGCTATCAGCTGGATGTCAAAGCTACAGAACATTGTTGCTTTATCCACTACTGAAGTAGAATACATTGCTGCTTCTCATGCTTGCAAAGAAGTGATTTGGTTGAAAGGTTTGTTTGGTGAATTTGGTAGGTTGAAGAATAGCATCAAGTTATTTTGTGACAGTCAAAGTGCAATACATTTGGCTAACAATCCGGCCTATCATAGTAAATCAAAGAATATACCGATCAAGTACCATTTTGTAAGACAGGTTATCACTGAAAGGGGAGTCTCTCTTGAAAAGGTGCATACAAACGAGAATTGTGCAGACATGTTCACGAAACCAGTTCTGTTAGAGAAGCTACGCTAGTGTTTTGCTTCTCTTGGCTTGCAGAAAAGATAAAATAATAATAAAAGGGCATCAGGCTAATTGTTATCAAGGTGGAGATTGTTGAGATTTTCTGTTTTGCATAAGATAGGCTAAATCTCAGTAAATGAAAACAATAGGAATTAGTTCCTAGATTAGCTCCAGTTTGTTGGGAGGGAGTTAATGCATCCTAAATTTGAGTTGAGAGGATTTATGAGGCAGTTAGATCCTCTTTGCTATATAACAGGCAACCATTCGGATTGTTTGCTATGAGGGTGAGAGTTTTGTGAGGATTTAATTATGTAATCTCCTATTTGATTAATAAGATTGTCGATGCCTATGTTGTGTGGACGTAGCCCAGATTGGTTGGGTGAACCACGTTAATTTCTCTGTTTCCTGTGCATGATTATTGTGCTGAGTATTTGATTTAGTTTGTTGTGCATCTGATCTCCAACACCACAGAGGCAGGAAGAGGTATATAGATTCTTTACTTCATTAATTCAAGCACCTATAGACGAGGTAAGTCATGCTCTCAAGAAAATCCATCGCTATTTTTGTTGAGGTTTCAAAATCCATTGTGTTTCCCAAAGAGAAGCCATGCTCTGTCCAATTGTTATGCCACGATTTTGGGATCACGAATGGTCAGCTCAGTTTTAATAGAGTATGGTGCTCCGAGTTTTATTTTTGCTTCAATTTTCAAAATTCAAGAAAAAAATTGCAGGGGCCATTGATTATGGACAACCATAGCTCGATCTCACTATTATGAAGAGAAACAAAAAGAGATCGAGTTATTGTTGATGAGATTGCACTCATGTGGAGAAAGGAAGTGGAAGACAAAAATTAATAGTGGCAAGTGAAGATTACCTATGTATTTGTTCATGGAGATGATCACACAATTCGAGCATGCTGAGGGGAGCATGTTGAGAGGTTCTAATGAATGCATTTTTCCTATGTTTGTCCAATGTTTGTGTCCTAGAAGTTCTGATTGCAATATTCCCAACCACAGTCCGATTTCTATGGAAAGAATACCCACAAAAAGCTACATGAAATCGCCAAGAGAGAGGGTAGGAAAGTTCAGATTGTTAAAGGCTTGAACGCGGTGATGTCATGAGTATTACCATTAAAAATTGAATTGTGGATAAGTCATGAAGCATTAAAAAAAAATCTGATATGGATCGTCTGAAGTATTAAAGTTGGCAAACATTAAAAAAAAATCCGTCTGTGGAAAAAATTCAATGTGTGGAGAAATGCGTTGAGACCTGTGTGAAATATCATTTGAGTAATTTGAAATAAGACCTGAAGTGTTGTTAGTAAGAAACTGTGTTCAAACCGTGTGCCAAAGACTGTGTAAAACAAAAATCAAGCTCGTTCTTGAGTGCATAAATCTGGTGGTAAAGTGTAAAGGTTTCTTTATGTTATTTAAATGAATGTGATAAGTTAAATAAATTCTTTATTCTATTTAAATGATGTAAGGAGGAATATGTGTAATTTATGGTGAAGGTAGGACACCCAATTCCATTCCCTGTTTAGAACTTTGGACTTTGTTCATTTTGTCAGTGAAATTTCCTGAGGAAAAAATCGCAACAAAATGTATGATGCATAAGGAGTGCTAAAGATCTGCATAAAATGTGAACGTGTGCTTTAGTTGTGATGGATGCGGTTATGTGATGGGAATAACGGTGTTTCAAAAAAGTGTAACATACATTTAATAGAACTTTTTTTTGCAGTAGAAGTATTGTAAGTCAAGCCTTTAAGAAATGAGTAATGACACAATCCAAATGTAGAAGCTAAGTATTGTTTCATGCAGAGATAGAAGACAAATAATTTCAAATGATTTCTGAAAGAGACCATAAGATGCTAGCACAAATGTGAAGAAGAACTACAATTGCTAGAGAAGATGTTGATGGAACCTGAATCCAATCAAGTTTCAGATGAAGAAGAGAAATGTTCAAGCATGCTTAACAATAAAAATGTGGAAGCAATTTAATGTCGAAGATGGTGAATTGATGTTCCAAACTAGTAACAATAAAATGCAGTCAAAAACTAAATTGGATGATGAGATTGAGGAATTAAGGAAACTAATGGAAAAGATACTTAAGCCTAGATATTACAAGATGAGGCACAAGGACAACAATAGGATACATTTGACTACACAAGTATACATCAACAAAGAAGGAGAATTGCAGTATAGAGTTTGGAAACCTCGAAAACGAGAAAAGACAACCATAAACCAACAACAATGTGATAGAGAAACCGAATTACTGCAAGTGAAAGTTTGGAATCTAGGAGGAGTTTTATAAACTTATAAAGACATATGGTTGGGAGACCATGAATATCTTTTACTTGGGAAGTATGATGCAGTGCATCTAACATATGGTTGAATGTTTACCAAGGGAGTTAGTTTCCTACATTAGGATTTAATTATCTATTGTATTTTCCTATAGTTTTACAAGAATTGTGTGAGAATGAGAATTATTGTAAATATGAGAAGGTTCGAGAGTATTTTGAAAGAATTGAGAGAACTTTGGGTTAGTTAGACCTTATTTAGAGATAAAGGATTAGGTGGGAGATTTTATGGATCATGAGATATATTTGGGAGTTTGTGTAAGAACTAGAACTTACTTCAGGTTATCCACTTATATAAATCTAGGTGAGCCATGAGGAAAGTAAGTGAGTTAGAGAGAGGAATGAGAAGCCAATGATTAGTCCAAGAATTCTCCTGTAAATATTTTATTCATTAATTAATTATTTCTGAGATTTTATATACATTAGTTGTGCGTGAATTTTAGTTTTATGTTGTGTAAAATTATTAATTTTTAATTTGTGGGCCCCCTATGGTATGTTGCGTCATGAGGCCATCACATTAGAGAAATTTGAGGTAAAAAACGAACCTCAAAACAAAAATGTACAACAAAAATAAACTTTAGGAACCAATAGGATTTAGTATGATGATGTCAACCATGGGGAGTGATTCGCCATTATTGGAGTAAAAGGGTAAAAAGGTAAAAAGGTAAAAAAATAAAAAAAAAAAAAATATTTTTTAAACTTATATTTTCAACTTATCTCCCTATGATTTTACTCAATTTTTTTGTGAGAGCACTCATTGGATGTGGAATTTAATTTTTCATCCATGGAGTACCCATGTTTCATACTTTCGATGGACCCTACTACAGGAAAAATGTGAAATACATGAAAAAACATGATTGCAATCACATTTTTTCATGTATTTCACATTTTTTGTGTAGTGGGGTCCATAAAAAATATAAAACATGGGTACCCCTTGGATGAAAAAATAAATTATGCATCCAACAAGTGCTCGTGTTCAAAATTTGAGTAAAATCGTAGGGAGATAAGTTGAAAATACGAGTAAAAATTTTAGCTTTTTTTTGTTTTTTCCATCCAAAAATTGATGAGGCAATCTAATATTATTTTATTATTTCCACTATTATTTTATAATATTCCTTATAATACCCATTTTGGACCTCAACATTTCTCTAATTTCAACTTTCATGCTCCACACACAGTACGTCAAGTTCAAAAACTACAAAGGAAAGCTAATTTCTCATGGAGGTGTTGGGTGCAATATTTGAGGATATTTTAGGCATCATTTTCCCCATTTTTGGTCATTATCCCTTATTCAACCTATAATTTCCCTAGAATAATTTCACTCCCTCTAATAAAGAAGCAACAATTTTCTTTGACGTATTATTATGTTATTTTCTGCTAAGTATTGAACGAAATGATGCTTTCTTTGGGATGACTAACCACATTATCTTTGGAAGAGTTCTTTTGAATGTTTTTCTTTTAGGTGTTTCCATAAATACTAATAGTCATGGGTGGAAAGATGTTGTTGTTACTTTCTGTTACATGGTGTGAGTTGTTGTTACAGCCAGGGTATGCCATTTTTTGTTGTTACACCATGAAGCTCTTGTTACACTATGAATTGTCAAAAACTATAGCCACCATTTTCGAAGACAACTGTTAAGGGGGCGCATGAAGTAATTACATGAGGATAGTTAAGAAGATATGAGAAGTTACAATTGTCCCTAAACAAGAGTGGTGTAACCATAAAACATCTTTATTAAAACCAGTTTGTAACAATTTCTATCTTTTTATTGTTTATGTTAGCTTAATCAGTATGAGAATCATAGATTCTCATGACTGAATCGTTTTCCTAATTTTGGCACTTTGTAAATACTTTATAAAATATCTTAGTCTCATGTGATGGGGGATGGAACATAGATAATACTCACATTTGTATCTTGTACTCTTCAACTATTTTAATAAAGAAGATATCTAGTGATGTTACTGCAATTTCTGTGTTGAATCCTTAACTATTTTTCATTTTACTCCTACACCCTACTAGGGACGAAGGGCCATCCTCTTTAGCAAGGATCACAATGTTGATAGGATATTTGTTTTCTTTCATGTGTTAGTGTGTATTTATTATTATCGTTGCACACTTTTCATTGTGGAATAAATACACTTCTTCTTTCTGATTTATTGTGTGTTGTTACACAGGATAATCAATTCCATGTTATTTAATTGATGTTATATCTTTAGTTGATAGTGTATGGTGTGCCAATATTTATTCTAAAGTTTTTTTGAAGAGTGGATTATTTCCTCGTCAAGCGTGTTTCATGTTATCACTCAGGTTGTTCCCTGCTTCCTGAAGGGAATATGGCCGAGGTAACCACTGACCAATCTTGTAGTTACAGGTCCTAGCCTACCTGCAACCAGAGAGGGCTCTCTCTTTATAGTTTAGCTTTGTTTGATGAGTGTTTTAGGCTAGTTATGATGCACTGTTTGTTTTGAATTTGGTGGGTTGATGAATTCATATAGAACTGAGGTATAGATTTACAGGACAGTTTGTTCCATTGGGTAATGGAGTTGAGGTATTTTTTGCTTCTGAAAGTGGATTTGTGAAGACAGAGTTTTGCTGCAGAGCAAGTTAGGCATGTGTGAAACAATTTATCAGATTTGTTGGTGAAATTGGGGATTTAGTGAGTGAAAGGCAGTTAAGAATCTTTCACTATGCTAATGAAGAAACATGAAAGTATCGCTTAAGAGTAGTTAAGAATTCTTAAACAGTATTCACCATGTTAGGATAAGTTTAGACATGAGCAATTAAGAATTCATATCTATGCCTAATCCAGCAGAAAACATATTTAGAAATAGAGATTGACCATAGGGTGTCTGAGACAAATCCTAGGCTATTCTTTTTCTCTACTCACTAAGATTATGAAAACATAGAAGTTATGGAATAAACAGGAAACACATACGCTGGTAAGAGAAACTTATTGATTCAGCAAATGACACAGGAATTCTGCAACAAAACAGAGCTTTACATATCCATCTTCAGACAGCGTTGGAACCAGAAATCTCCATCAGCAATTTTTATTATCAAAAAGTCTTCAGTATACAACAGAGCTCTTAAGGAAGAATTGTATTACAACCGACCCTCAATGCGTTATCTGAGGGGATATATATACAAAAATAGGGTATAAAATATCTTATTAGAAAGTTATGGTGCAATAAATTGCACCACCAACTCTCTTACAAAAAGTAAATGACAACATAAATATAGCTTTTAATGCTGAGGTAGTCGACCTTCTTCTGTCAGACAGATTTGACTTTATGGCTCTGGAAAGTAGGCCGTAGCAGTGCTTTTAATCCTGTGTTAACTTTACCCTGCTATTTGGGTGTATTGCTGAGTCCTCTGTATGCTGCTTTCTGTACCTGTATGCTGATCTGTATGCTGATCTGTATGCTGACCTGTATGCTGACCTTTCTTCAAAAAAGGTAAAAAGCAAAGTGGAATTATCTAGGAAAAATCTCCAACATTGCTTGCCACCAATTAGCTGGGGGTAGTTGATGTCTCCTCATTTTAACCACTGTCTCATCTGCCTCTGTATGTCTATAAAAGTTAGGAGGGACTTCGAACAAATGATTTATTTCATGTTCAATAAAGAATAGATTCTCCAGCTTTTCATAGAGGGATTGCCCAGAGGGAGGCCCTGCTTCTTCTGTGGAGCTGCTGGATGATGTGATTTGGTTTTCAACATAATTTTTTATCCTTGTCATATACTGATTATATGACAGCAGCTGTCTTGTGCCAGTCACTAGGCTTGGCAGTCCTTTGTCCTGTAGAATAGCCATTTTAGCTCTAAATTCATCTATCTCAACCTTCATCTCCTGACATTTCCTCTCCAGTGTCTGAGTAAAATTCCTTAATGTTAGTACCTTCTTGGCTGTGAGGATTGTATCTGTCTTGCTACTTATTTGTAGAGCAGCCAATTCCTCTCTAGTGCGGTTATTGAGAAAATGAATCATTTTGGTGGCCTGCTCAGGCATTATTCCCAGGGCTGTCCTGGCTCTCTGAATCTCTACATGAGCTATTTCTATTAGCTCCACTTGTTCAAATATTGCATGAATGGACCTCCATTGGTCCTGTATAGATTGGCCAATTTTGGCCCAAATAATCTTCTTTATTTCTGCTAGGGTTTTACCTAGCATCAACTCTTTTTCTAGAGTTTTCACTTTGGCCTCCAAGGCCTTTATTTCTCTCTGCTTTTCTACCACTGTCATCTTTGATTTATCATAACTGGCCTCTAGCTTGGCCAATTTTTCCTTGGCAATATTTATTTCCGTGACTTGATTTTCCAGCTCTTTAACAGCCTTCATCAACTCCTCCATGCCCATGCTGGATTCTGCTGCTGCTGTTGCTTCTACTGTTGCTCCAGGTGCTGATGTAGCTGTAGTAGGTGATGGAGCAGTAGGAGGGGCTGCTGCTGCTTGTGTTGGAGGGGCAGGTTCAAGGTTTGCTGAAGTTTGAGGGGGCTGGGAGGCTGATTCCCCTTGCTCGTCCTGCAGAGCTTTCTCTAACACTGCCTCCATTTGTAGTATCCTTTGGTTCATGACTAGGAGCAGCTCCATAGCATTATCCACCTGTTTTTCTTGTGCAAGCTCTGTTGTGTCAGGATGGATGGTAGGAGGCAATTTTTCCTGTTTCCTCAATGCAGCTATATCATCCTCTTTTTCTTCATAAGGGCTCTAACACCCTTTGGGTCTTTTGGGTCATGTCCCAAATCAATAATTATGTCCTCCAAAGTCTTTATTCTGTTGTCTTTCGCGGAGGAGGACAACCTCTCCAAATCAAGCTGTCTGTTGGTGTGCTTTAGGGATTCTTTTAGCTGATGGGCCAGCATTTCCCTGTCAGCAAGTGTTGCATACACCATCTCCCCAGTCTGTTTGTGCAGCTCAATTTGATCCATGGGGTGTATGTCTTTAGCAAAGACCTCTAGATTTGTCCTGTAGTAGTCTGCTGTGGTCTTTGGATGTGGGACTTTGGGCTTCAGATGAGTGAAGATCATCTTTTCTTGCTTTAGATCAAAGGCAGCCATCAATCTTTGCTTTTTGGCTGGGGTTGTATTCAGGAATTGCTCATAGATCTTCACCCTTAGCAACTCATTTTGTGCCTTGATCTATTTGAAGCCTTCTTTAACTGTAGCTGGCTTTTTGCCCTGTTGTCTGGAGGAAGACACCTCCATAGTATGTTGTTGAGCCTATTCTAGCTGAAATGAGCTAGTGGCAGTCTATTGGCTCGTTTGTCTTTCTTTGCTTTAGCTTTCTGCCAGCTCTTCACTTATGTCTCCTTCTTCTGCTTCAGGGTCTACCCTCGGCCTCTTGGCCTCTGGTTGTTGCGATGACCCTGTTGGAGGTGTGATTTCTTCTCTGTCTCTCTTTTTCCCTCTCTCATCATTGAGAGGAGTCTGCAAAACTGGGATTTGAGTTTGTTCAGTTTGCTGGGGAGGGGCCTATCCTGATTGCTGGTCCTTTGAAGTACTAGGCTGCCCTGTTTCTACCTCTTGTTGTTCATCCATCTTCTCCTTTCCTTTTGTTGTGGTTGTTGTTGCTGGAGCCTGCTGGATGTCCTGTGCAGCTGGGGCAGTAGAGGTGCCTTCTCCTGCTTGGACTGGTTGCTTGAATAAGACCTGTTGACAAGAGTCTAAGTCAAGAGTTTTTTCCAAGTCCTTTACATTCTGCTCCATTATTTCTTCCTGAGTCAATTCCTCTACTATTTATTCAGGCACCCATTCATCTTGATTAGAAAAATGTTGTACTTGAGGTTGTGGGCAATGCTTATAGGCTAGCAGCCTATATTTAACCCTCCTTGCACTGATGAAACCTTCAGGGTCATAAGGGACCCACCAGAAGCTTCTCTTGAGTTTGAGCTGTTGTCCTAGTATTTGGTCAGCTTCCTGCCAACCATCTTTTTTGTTCATGGTAAATGGGCCTAAGTGGTCCATGAACTTCAGGTTGGATTTCTTCTTGGCACTGTGAAAGTGTGTTAGGTTGGAGTTTATAAGCTGTCTATAGTACTCCAGGGCAAATAGCCTCATAGGGACATACTTTGGGAGCCTGTAGGGACAGAGCTCACAGCCATAAATTCTGATGACTGTGTGGTTTTGGTACAAGTACCAATCACCAATTTTGTAGCTTCTGGATAGCTGCAAGATTTTCTGCATATCCTTGGACAATCTGATAGGAGGATCCCTCTTTAAAAGGCATGTGACTGGATACACAAACTGGTCAATGAATTCTCAGTATGAGTAGGGGGAATTCTGGACTTGGTGGAAGACTGAACACAAGAGGATCACAGACCTTCTCTCACCCTGTGAGTCTAGCTTCTTGATTGAGCACTGGAAGCAATCTGTCTGGTAGTACAAGAATAAGTGATAGATGTATGAGGAATATTTGAATATTTCCTCCCTGTCCAGCCTTGTCAATTGATCATGTATCTCATTGGCAATGTACTTGGCATAATTGTATTTCATAGCAGGGGGCTTCATAAGGCTGTATGCAGAGAGCATGACCAGCATAGTTAGATCAACATGCTTGTTTGTGGTGAACCCCAGCACAGAGGTCAGCATATCTACTAGTAGCTTGCCAACCTCATTGAAATCTGCATAGGAAAAAGGAGGGGGCCCAGAA
>APFE031147839.1:0-65419 GCA_000404065.3 Pinus taeda | reverse complement strand
ATTTTCTGGGGCGCTGCCCCAGACCCCATAAAGTGGGGTTACAGGTACCCCTCAAACCCCCTATTAACTATGTGGAAATAATATAACACAACCCAACAAAGCGTGTGATGCATCTCACCTGCCACATGCAAAAGGTGTGATGCATACTAAAAAGTCCTTTTGTGGGGTGCGATGAGCGAGAGAAGACAAATGGCAAAAGCATTTGGCTAGGTGGAAACCCAGAGAATCTTCTAGAAATTGCCCATTTGACACTTGCCTCTCTGAATTCGCCCAAGGATGAGTAAGAGATCATGAATCTCCAAGTGGAACCAAGAACTATTAGAGAGAGGACACTAATCAAAATCCCAGAAGCTGACTCACCCACCTGCAAACATCTATTTATGGATACCTCATCCCAGAGATCCAGAGGCTGGAATCTTGTATTTTTGTAAGGAAGTGTTGTTGGTTTCTTTGTGGAACATCATAGTGTTGGGTGATCTAAGCTTTTCATGAGGTGAAGAAGGGCTTTCATGCTGGGAGGATGACGTTTGGTCAGATCAATGGGTTGTTAATCCTCTCTTCTACTCTTTCTATCAATAAAGCTATTTGAGTTTTCCTCCACATTCTTGTATGTTTGAGTTGATATATGCATTTGTGTGGTCAATATATATATCTAGTCCTATATTATTTATGATTGTAGATCTCGGTGCTTTGATGATACTATGCTGCTTTGACTTTACAGGTGCTCTTTGAAGCGGGGTAAGCAAGGGAGAAGCGGCAAAGACCTGTCAAAGGGGAGAGGAAACAAGCAAGGAGCCAAGCAAAAGACTGAGGTTGGTACTCTCTGCTTCTCTCTCATCCACTTCTCATAAAGGAAAATGAAAGTAACTTTAGTTAGTTTGTTTCTAAGATAGCTACCCGTCTTAGTGAGACTAGCAGCTCTGAATGGACACTAGATTTCCTGATAAGAGAGCCGACATTATTTAAATGTTTTCTATAGTTATTTAATTTTTTTTTAATTTTTATATTTTTCATAATTTTTATTTTGGTAGACATGAGCGAAATTTCAATTCAATTTTGATGATAGACAAACAATGTTACACATAATACTGGGATGTAGAATGAGCCTCTCGGCTCAACAAAGATTTGAATATTTTACTCATCTACTTAGGTGAGGTGTTTCTTTTTAATAGAAACTTGTGTTTATAATTTTTTTTAATTTATATTTATTATTTTTTTTGTGAGGTAAATATTTATGTGATTTAAATTGATGAGATTTTTGTGTGGAGTGTCTTAACAATACATCTAGCAATACATTCATTTATCATCAATCCAAAGTAGTATGGGTATAATAATTTAATTTTAAGTTCAAGGCCAACTCAGATATCAAATTGGTGTATGGGATCCCTACATAATATATTTGTTATTTATTATTTATTTATTTTGTTTGCTAAGTGGTGTGAGTCTTGAGATGACTTAACACTTAACTTTTGGTTTGAGAAACCACAAACCAAGGGCGTCTAAGCTGTCAAAATCACTCGGGGATCACTCCTAACCTGTGCCACATCCCTTAACATGGCTGAATTTTTTTCCACAGAGTTTTGAACGATGACCTTCACCCGTGCCGTACACCTTGGAAAGCCAATTAGTAATTAAAGTCATCTTCCATGCCTTCCAAAGCCACCCTGTTACATGAACGGGATAAGGAAAATTTGGTGTAACGTATGAAAAATGATTTAATTAATGTTAAAGTTTAATTTGATTTTTAATTGATGAAAGAGAACGGACAAAATCTATAACTTACAGAATTGGAGCCTCACACTTCACCAACATACCTTTGTGAGTTTGTTCTAAATCAATTTGAAAACTTGCAAATTTGTAGGATTGAAAATATCAGAGTGTTTTGGAGTTTTTCTATTCGAGATTGTTAATGGACGAAAGTGTCGAAATTTGGTTGAAGATTTGGAAGATATTTTTATGTTTTTTTATAATTAGCATGATCATATTAAAACTATTAATGTGGTTGATATATCCAAAGGCTTCATTTGTATCTACCATTAATAAATATGTTACAATAAAAAAATAATATAAAAAAAACTACTGCAATAAAATATTATTATTATCAATTATAATTAATAATAATAATTATTTAATATTAAATATTATCTAATTTTAAATTATGTAATATAAATATGAACCTTAGATTAATAAAACTTAGGATTGATATTATGAACCCAAGGGAATAATATTAACCCACGGATAATAAACCCAAGGGATTAAAACTAAAAACCTTAGGGTTTATATTCCCTCGGGTTTTTAATATTAATCCCTTGGGTTTATAATATCAATCCCTTGGGTATATTAATCTAAGGATTCATATTACTAGGGTATAATATTATTCATAGGTTTATAATATTAATATTTTAGGTTCAATATAAATCATGGTCATACAAGGATTTGTATACCTTGAATTTATAATATCAGTCCATTGGGTTTAATAATATTAGTCCCTTGGGTTTATAATACCTTGGGGTTTTAATATTAACCCTTGGGTTTATAATATCAATCCCTTGGGTTTATAATATCTAGGGTTCCTATTCCTAGGGTTTAATACTAAAACTCCAAGGGATTATAAACCCAAGCCAATAATATTAACCCAAGGGATTAACACTAAAAACCCAAGGAATTATAAACCTAAGGGAATAATATTAAACCCTAAGGATTATTATTATAAACCCAAGGTAAATAAACACCAAGATAAATATTATAAACTCTAAAATAAACATAGTTGAGAATGGTTGATTTTCACAATGCAACGTTGGGCCATGGCTGACCATGGTCAACCATCTTTATTCGAGGGTTTGTAGTATTTATCTTAGGGTTTATATACCTTCAGTTTATAATATTAATTCCTTGGGTTTAATATTATTCCTTTGGGTTTATAACCCTTAGGTTTAATACTAAAAACCCACAAAATTATAAACACTAGGGAATATTATTAAACCTTGGGGATTAATATTAGTTACAAACCCTATGAATAATATTGTACACTCGAAATATGGACCCTTAGATTAATAAACCCAAGGAACTTATTGTCGTTCCTAGAGACAACCCTTGGGTTGAGTGGAGACCAGTGCCTAGGACATCTTAGTGAGTGCTTTTATATTTGAATCGCAGTTCATAGAAAATTTACTCTTCAATATAAATCAAAGAAATTGATTCAGAACCTTTAATAAGGGATGCAACACAAAAACTGATGTATATAACAATTCACAGGAATGTTAATCGTAAGTTCACGGTGACCGATCCTGATTTAAGTTTGCAGTTTAGAAGCTATTTTTAGGGTGTGCGATAGGAGTGATAAGCATAAATAAAACTCAATCCACGGGGCTTAAATGTTTCATAATTCCGTATGTTTGAGTTCAAACTGAAATGAAAGAAGCAGAGATGTTAATGGGGTGCAAAGGTACATGGATCGCTTTTAAGGACTTAGTTTCCATATCCATACATGTGTCATTCATCAACATATGTTTCAAATGAATCTATATATTCATGAAAACCACATCCAACAACTACTTTTTACATGCAATATGAGAAGAGAATTGAACACATATATAAACACAGAAGAGAATACATACTGCAAACCCAATAAGTCGAAATCACCATGGAATTTGCATTAATTTCCAAAGAAGTATACATTCATCAAGATCCATAGCATTGTTTTTATCAAAACAAGAAGCGACTTCCCAAAATTCTGAACACTCATTAAGTTCAATAATATTGTTCTTATAGAGCCTCATCAAGAGAGAGAGAGAAAGAGAGAGAGAAAGCTCGTTACAAAAATATTCTTTTCTTGATTTCATCATGATAACTAATCATGTAAAAATTTCAACATGTTGTGGCACAATTGTACTAACCAAATACTAGCAAACTGAATAAAACAAGATATTAACAAAAGAGATGCAAATAAAATGTCATAATCGACATAATCATAAATATCTTCAAGTACGGTGGGATGGTGGTGTAGACTATGTAGATGGTCTAATGATTTGAACAATAGGTGAATTAACAAACTGCTCACATTGTTGCCATAGTGTTAGAGGTGGACAAGGAGCTGAGAAGAATCATTGATATGTGATCTTAGGATTATTCAGGCCAGTGTAACTTAACCTATGAAGAAATAGGTTCTTGACCATTCCCAACAGTTGAAATTCTTTCTTCAGATAATTTACCACATGTTTCCCTTTGAGGGCAATGGTTTTCTAAAAGGACGAACCTGCCTTACTTTTGGCTTCAACAAGTATATGGTTGTATTGTTCCCTAGGGGTCAACTCCCCAAGAAAATCCCAACAACTGGGTAATCCTACTAAGACCACCCTTTCAAACTTGTCACATAAGGTGGCCACATATTTTGACACTATTTCAAGGCTTTTCTCGGCTTTGACTCTAGCCTCCTCCCTTAGGATTACTTTGGATATTTCCATAATAGTGCTAATTATATCCACCACGTTGATAGGCCTCAACTCGTTGATCGGCCTTTCATTGAAAAACCGAATAAATTTCTTTGTGATATGAGAGTTCCTCTCACACTCCAATTTGGCATCTTTGATGAAGCCTTCGTAATACTTGAGCATGATCTTTTGTTCATTCATCAACATTATATGCTCCCAGTTGTTCCTAATCTTATCGATAATCTCATCCTAGACAAATTGCCTTGCTTGCAACAGAGACATGTTCCCTTTCAGTTTCGCTTTCAGCTTAGTAACCTCTTGTTTCACCACCTACAAATTTTTGTTGATGAGTTCAACATTAGTCATAGAAATCTCCAGCTGCTGCTCCTTCAGAGCTACGCTTTCATTAACAACATCCAAGTCTCTCTGCACCTTGTTCATCTCCCCTTCGGAGAGTTGTAGCTCAGTAAGGTTCTTGGTGGTTTGTTCAGTGGGGTTTTGAGGATCTTCGGGCACTATCATTGCACATACATGAGAGCTCACTTTTTTTTGCAGTTTGGCTACTTATTGCTTGAGGGATACTATGTCATTATTTCTTTTAATCAACTCCTTGGGCACCATCTCTTTTTCTCTCTCAACCTAAGAAAGCTCTTGAGACTACACATGTTCACTTCTCGACATCTTCAACTTGTGCCTCAACTCTTGCATCTCCTTTTGACACTGATGAAGGAGAGATTCCACAGCTGTCTTGTCCTCTGGACTCACCCCCAGCTTTATGATCAACTCTTTGAAACTCTCGTTCTGTATATGCAGAGCCCTGGACTTAGCCCTCTCTTGCTTTAATATATTTGCAACCTTCTCTAGCAATTTCTCCGCTTTGCTGATGGTCATTGCATTCTTGTTGAGATCATTGTATAGCATTTTCCCCACTTATTTCTGGAAATTTATTTTGTTTGATAAGGTAACACTTGCTAGGTACAAAGAAAAATCCAAATTTTTGAACTGAAAGCTTGAAGGAAAATATTGTGCCAATGGATGTTGTAATGAAACTTTCATCTAATTCCACTCTTAATCCATAGCAACTAGTAATCTGGTGTGATTGGGTACTGATTGGGATGCCAGTTCCTATTGTATTTCATCCCTAAATTTCTTGTTTCTTTCCTCAATGGCCTTTCCAGCAGGCCAAGTTGACTCACTAGCAATAGCACCTTCCTGAGTGCTTAGAAATGTTACCTCTGTAGAGGATGAAGCTACAACTTGAGGTGGATCCTCCAAGATCACGTGAAAACATGGTTGGTTTGGCCCTGTTTCCACTAGCTTGGTTACAAAATCTTCTTCTTCTTCAAGATCTTGACTTCTTTCCTTTTTGTTTATATACACATCCTCCATATCGATATCCCCAGCTTGGTCAACGGTACTTTTTGACATTTTTTCCATGGTCACAAGAGTCTCGAGCTCCATTTATGTATTAAGAGACCACGAATCAAAATTAGATCTCCATTCGATTTCAGGTCTGGGCTCATGTACATAAGTTGAGGCTTTTATCTTTTCTCTCCTTTTGGAAATGACACCCTTAGGCTCATAGTGCCAAATATTTCCCTTGTCAAAATCCATCTTTTCGAGTAAGGCCTATCTTGCTTTCACAACAAAAGGACCCGTGGGTTTTCCTAATTTAAAAATATATCCTTTCTTTGCTGGAATGCAATGGAGCATGTCTACATTAATTCTGAGAAAAAAAATCTCATGGGCATGAATACAGGTAGGTGGTAAGGAGGGAGCTCACACCCATAGAACCTGATTTCTGTATAATTATCGTAAAGGTACCAGTCCCCCACCATAGTATCTTTGATAAGTTGGAGAAGCTATTTTTGTTGGGGAAGAATTATGGGTGGGGTGATCCAAGATCTTTTACTTCTATATGCATTGGAATTACATATAATATATCTTATTAACCATGGAACTTAAAAACACAGAAAACAATGTGGAAATAACACGATAAACAAGAAACCATGACACAATGATTAGATTATGGAGTTTGTCCAATTCGGACTACGTCTTCGGGCCTTGCTCAATAGTGGGGAGG
Organism: Pinus taeda; assembly: GCA_000404065.3. Lineage (NCBI taxonomy): Eukaryota > Viridiplantae > Streptophyta > Pinopsida > Pinales > Pinaceae > Pinus > Pinus taeda. Next base: position 58,906 of record APFE031147839.1, on the reverse strand, counting down.
CCTTCATTCATTAAGTGGCGTAAAAAGAGATAAAAGTACAAGCAACATTCTTTACAATCCTTATACCTCAAACACTAAAAAAAAATTAAATCTGTTTAATTTCAGGCAGAGATCATGGGTTTTACCTGTTGATTACCTATTCGTATCTGTGGTCCAACTGTTCCCAATGAATTCCCAACTAAAAAATTACTTTGGGAGAAGTATAAAAAGGCTTCAATGGGAAGGCCTAAAGGAGGAGAGAAGAGAGAGAAAAATCACTCTACTGAGATTATCCCTAATCAGGTCTAAAGATCCTTGTGCTTCCAGCACTTCCCCCATTATAGGAAACCCTTGTTTCCTTGAGTTATGATGTCTTTCCATTAGTTGAGTCATGGAAGGAGTTTGTTGAAGGCTTGAGATTGGACGAATTCGGAGGATGGTTTTGCTTGGAGCCTATGAAAGGAAGACTCGGGTGAATCATTCCTTACTGTATTTTAGTTATCTGTAATAAAAGAAACACTTGTCTTGTTCCTGATATTAATCTTCTTCATGCTTATGATATCAATGTTATGATTTACATATGAATGGTTGTTTCAATTGTATAACTAACTACCTTTCAATATGCTATGAATTTGATTTCCTTACGATGCTTGGTCCATATACTACTATGCTTCCTTGAATTGATTGCGTTGCAGGTTGAAGGATGAAAAGGAACTTCGAGAGGGTTTGGACCCTGGCTAGATTTACCTAAACGAAGGACCCCCAGGTGCACTTCTCTTTGCGTAGTTTGTTTATATTAGTATCATGGCTGTATGGAATGCTTGTTTTTCTTTATAGATAACCCCTGCTCTGCTAGGGTATTGACCCAAGACCCTAGGGGACTTTTCCCCTCAACAGAATTGGGGACTCCCGCTAGGGACAACAGTTTTGTTGTTCCTAGTTTGGGTTTATTCAAGCCAATCAGGGCTCAGCTATTTATCTACTTGCTGTCACTGAGTAGTCTGTTCTTGTAGGAACTTGAACTATAAGTTTGATTAGTTTCTTCAGACCTTTTTTTTGTTTTCTTGTGATCTATTATATATGCACCTTGGTCAGGTTACAGTCGCATATGTATGCAAGTTTCATCATATGAGCCCATGTATATGCAGGTTTCTGTGGACTGAACAACGTATACACACAACTGTGTATTGAAACAGTAGTGTATACCATAAAATTTTCAACATTTTTCAAATATTTTTGTTTCTGAAGATCTGTCTACTGGTCTGAGTTTTTCTTGAACAATTACTTTTGTGTGTCAATCTTTATTTTTACAACAAGTTCATTATTTCAAACTCTTTCCGGTTGTGGAAAGTGTTGGTCTTGTTTTGTTTTGTTGCAAGCATCATCATTTTTGTTTAAGCACACAACATTTCTTTCTGGGAATCTTGGTTGTTCTGGTCTTCCAGGGCAGAAAGATTGGTCTGAATCTTTGTGGCAAAGCTTGTTTTGCTGATCTTTTTGTTTGCATGTCAAAACTGCATATTTGTGGCCATTTAATTTTCTTGCTTTTTGAAAGTTGTTGTGTGACGATTTTGAGAGTTGTCTTTCTTGATCTCTTGATCATTGTCATCAAGCTCTTTTTTGCTTCTCTTTGATTGTTGAGAGCATCTTGAAACACCTATTTTGTTGAGTTTTCGCCCATTTTGAGTTGATAACTTGCAAAGTGTTTTGGATGATTTTTCTATGGTCTCAAAGTTCTCAATGGTATTTGGAGCACTTTTGAAATGTCATTTTTGTTTTTTCTTTTGAAGAAAACTTGGTTTTTGCTTTCTTTGGCCTTATTTTGATTTAGTTTCCTTTAGTGCATTTTTGTTTGTCTTGAAATTTGCTTTCAATGTTTGGATGAAAATGAGCATTAGCAACTTATATTCTATCTAAACATCTTAAGTGGCTAATTAGAATTGATAAACAAGTTACTTTCATTCTTTGATTTAGAGTAGTCTTAAGTTTTGCATCAGCATGTACTCATTGCATTAGGATAAATTTGTGCATCTTTTAGGACATCCGTAGTTTTGTTAATTTTTGTGTGTGTGAAGCTTGAGTAAAAGAAAAGAAAAGAAAAATTTATTGCTTTCTTAGAAGTTCCTCGGAACCTAATAGAAAATCCCGCTTATCCCTCGACTTAAGAACAACCCATTTAAAAACAAGCGCTAATTAAAATACACTAGAACATTTTTATAATTGTCACTTTAGACACACTAACAAGTTTTAGGATATTTTAGAGCCTTGGATTAGGTGTGTGGAGATAAAACTCTCCAAGTCCATTTAAACTGTCAAACATAGGAGTCCGAATAGTGAGTGAAAATCCAATAGCGTTAGGAATACTAGGAAAGCTCCGGATCTAGGAGTTAAGCAAGAGCATTTTTGAAGATAAGGAAGAGAGGTACCCCCTCTCCTACTTGTCGGATCTTACCTCAAGACTGTTCCACCTGGCTTCTGGCATGAGTTGGTAACCTTAGTTGCTTCTCCTGGGGATCTACATAGTTGGCTGCAGAGGGGAATCTCGTGGCACCAGAGGTCGACATTGTATCAATCTCAACGGTACTATTGGAGGGCACCCTTGCGAAGCTTGGGGTCTTGCACCAGCACATGCTGTTGTTAGGAGGTAAACATAACTTCCTCTGTTACCTTCGATGATAGGAATAGGCCGTCATTATCCCAGACTATCTTCGAAAGGCCCCTTACTTCACTTTCTTGTATTTTGGTGTCCGGTCCTCATCACCCAGATCGAAAATACTTGAAAGTTGTTTGACTGGCTGACATCTTTTAGGGAATTTTTAGTGTATGCTCTGTGCTCTTAGTTGGCCTAGCTTTCATTTTTTCTTGAGTCTTTAATTAGATCTTAATAAAAAAATTCAAAGTGGTTGACCAATCACCTAGACGGTCTCGAAGACTTCGTGGTCTTTCACCACCAAGTTTAGAGCCTTCTCTTAGAAGGCGTAGAGGTAATACTGCCGATAGGTTTTCATCCTGTGGCAGTTGATGCATTGGGGATTGATTCTCCCCTCAAGGGCATTAGTGTTCAGGATAGGCCTGCTACTTCCATAGAACTACAGAGGAACACTCTAGTTCTTTCTTGAGTTCTCTTTCAATCGGAAGATAACATAGAGGTAGAAGAACTCCCAGAGTTGTTAGTGGCTCTGAACTCTCCTCTACCTTCTAACCATCCAGACATATTACAATACGTTGGGACTCCAACGCATAGACTGTCAAGTCCAGGTCATATTATGCACTTACTTCAATGACCACCACTAGAAGCATGACTTCTACCACAAGTGCTACAACCATCCAGACTCCAACATCATTACAAGGGGGAGGAACTTTTTCCACCCCCTTTGCATCTTTATTTTGGTCTTTTGCTAGCACATCCTTAGTTTGGTCTACCTCCATCCCTTCTACGAGTGGAAATTCCCAAGCCAATGCATCTAGTTTTGGATTCTTCCCATTCGGCACCCATTCAAAGGGTATTCCATCAGTTCCATTTAGTGCCTCCACATCCATGATGGGTGGGTCAGCTTCATTTTAGGGTTTTCCTTTTGGAAGTAGTCATATACATTCCAACCCGATGATAGGATCTATGCCTCTTTCTTCTACAAGACAAGGAAGTAATCCCTTTCAAGGTTGGACTAACCCTATGGTTAGTGGCATAGGAACTAGGAATCTATTTTTTGTCCAACAAGGGAATAGGTCATACTCCACAGTTAGTTCATTTCGAAGTATTCCTCCCTTATCTTCTACTTGGAATCCTTATCAGGGGTTATCGACTCCTTATAATCCTTTAGGAGGGAGCTTCGCTGGTTATGGAGGTTTTTCGGCCAGAGTTGGTCAAATTCTGAGTTTTGCTGGATCACAAGGTTTTCCTTTTGGTTTAGCTGGTTCTGATGGTTACCTCAGGAAGCCTAGTGCCTTTCAAAATCCAGGCTAATATTTTCAAAACTTTGGGAACCTTGCGCAGTCTGGGTGGAATCCCAGGGTCCTCCTAGGCTTCCTTTTTTGGCAACTTTGAATTTACTAGATCTCACGAAACTAACAAATGATCCAATCAAATACAATCCGGCCTAGCCTCTGGTCCCAACCAAACTCCCTTCAAACATTCCAAAGTTCGAGGGTGTTAGCCTCCTACTGCAGCAGGTTACTCATCTTTCATGATTGACATTTTTACATGCCAAATATGTCATACTTTGCATGCTACAATGTTCCATATTTGCTACAGAGGCCAAGGAAGGATAACATGAGAGTGTGCTAGCCTAAATGTCACTGATGTATTCCAATTTTGATGTGCTATTCCATTTTTGAAGAAATTTCAGTTAAAGGGAGGTCCAAACAGTTTAATCTTGGTCTCCCTAGGTTTCAATTTCCTGTTGTAGAATATAGAGAATCATTATCTGTCCAAATAGCTTAGTCTTGGCAGATTCTTAGACAGGTAGAGAAGCAAGGGTGCTCAACAGCCTAATTTAAGCCCCTGGATGAAATAAGTGTAGATGTAGATAGGAGGACGGTAAAAGAAAAGTTGAAAAGCTGGGTTTGCTAGTTCAAGTGCACCCAAACCAAAAGAAGAAAAAATGCTAGGTAAGTAGGCTGGGTAAGTAGTTTTGTGGTTGCAAAACTCAGGCTATGTGATCAATTTCATGTTTCAAGTGTTATATCTATCTGGGTCACAAGTTAGAGGCAGTTTCCATTTGAAGGACTTCAAGCGAGGAATGTCTAACTCCACCTTCTTCTTATTTCCCAAATCACTCACTAACATCCCCTTGAGGACCTTGGGATCTACCCAACCAGTCCTGTTATTACTTCATTGTTGTAAAAAACTAAGTCAAGCTTTGACTTTCTTCAGTAAAGAGAAGCCACATTTCTTGTGTAAAATCATTTCTTCATATCCCATTCAAATCCTATGTCTAAATTTCAGTTCACAAACTTAGCCTCTCCCCTACACTTCATCTCACAAGTTCATATTAACTCCTAAGTCTATTATATAGCTCCCTAAATCATTTCCCTATTCCCTATGGCTACAAAAACTATATAAAATCCCAAAAATATTAAATAGCCCCTCCCTTTGGCACTATAGCCATATTTATCAAGTCCGGGAAGCAGTAGTCCATCTGGGGCTCGTACAAACCTACCTGCTTCCTAACATGGAGTTAGTTTGACATCTAGTCACACTAACAACCATTTACCCTTAACCCTAACCCTCCAAAACCCATGCTCCGCCCTTTCTCCTAAAGTCCTGCATGTAAATATTTGATCCCGCTTATATATAACCCAAAGCCCACTTTTCTAAGGTTTTTCCCCCCTCCGCCGAATTAAATAAAAATAAATGGCGCGCAGGCCCCGTCCTTATCCCTCCGCCACCTTACCCTTCCCGTTGACCGTCAGATCTGGCGCACCTTAGATCTACGATGGGCGGGTATTTTCCTGCCTCGATATGCTGAGGGTTAGCGTCCGGGAGATGGACAGTTTTCCCGTCGTACTCCTGCCATGCGTCACCCTCCTGGCTGTGGCGAAGCCCCCTCCTCCGAAACCGCTTCTGCACAAAAGCGGTGCACCACAAACCAGAAACCGCCCTCCCTTGTATGATGTGATCGCCAAGTCACCCTTCCACGTCACCTTGCTAGGTCACCTTGCCACTGTGCTATACCTTCACCACGTCATTAGCCTGCATCGGCCTCCTGCCACCGTGTCCTATGCTACATCACTACCACCGTACTGCCATGTCATCACCCTGTCGTACTGCCACATCACCCCGTTGACGTCATCATCCATACTGGGTCCCACTACTAATGTCACCTGTCGTACTGTTGACGTCATCTTCCGTACCACTTACGTCACCCGCCGAAAAAATGCGCGAAGGCGAAATCGCAGCTTAGGAAGCCCGGATTCAAAATCTTAGGCAGTTTTCGATGCGCGATTAGCGCGCTATGGGAAATAGGCTAAAATGGGGAATCTTTATTTTCAGCAGTCGCTTTTGCCTCAAAAGGGAAGAAAAGGGGCGATTTAACAGTTTTTAGCATATCAGGAGAGAGAGAGTCCCGATTCAAGTATTAAAGAGTATCAAAACAGAAATGAAGCCAAATTGCATGACAAAGAGTATCAATGTTGCGGCAAAGTGTATCGGTCATCAATATTAGTGGAGAACTTAACATCAAAGCAGAGGAGAATTAAAGACCATCCAAACAAAGTCAATAAATACCAGAATGGAGTTAAAGGCAATTAAAGCCGAGCCATATCAGATTTAATGAGATCCAATGCCACTCAGCAGCAACAAAACCGCCTAAGGAGGTAATTCAAGTGATTTAAAGCCCAGACTTTGCAAAAACAGTGTATGAAGACACATGAAGGCGGTGTTGTAGAGCTTAAAGCACAGTGATTGTAGAAGCAGTGCATCGAGCCACCAAGGACACCATATTATTTCATTTTGATCCGGCTACCTCCGGTGCAGCTCAATAGATATTTACTTGCATTTAATTTCAGCACAGGTTTAGGTTTAAAAAAGCTTTTCCCGCAGACCTGTTTAGGTCAGCTGTAATAAATACTCTTAGATATTTTCACTATAAAGAGAGCCCTGAACAATGTAATAAGGGTTCGTTGGTTGGTTGGTTGGTTGGTTAGTTGGTTTGTAAATGCACTCCAAGAGAGACTCGCTCTGTATCTGACATGTTTTATATAATCAAAGATTGCTGAAAGCTTGGAGAATGGACTGTTTGATGTGTTGTTAATGTCTCTGAAGAGTGAATGAGGGAAATATTGTGTTTTTTTATGGATCAATAAGTATTCCTTACCTCTGTTATTTCAACTTCACATATGCTCAAGTCACAGAACAAAAGTCTGGTTTAGAATTTGCTTACCTGCACTCTATGCTCAGTTTCTGTGGCTTCTTAATGTTTTCCTCTTGATTTAGGCATAAATATGGATTCCTTATGGTTCATATTTGCTCTATTCCATATATGAATGACTGTTATCTGGGAATTCTTAGCTGCTCCCAGGTAGGGCTCGTTTATCTTCCCTCTGCTAACCTGATTGAGAGATTCTTTGTTGCCTCTCATTCCTTGGCCTTCAATCCATCTTCATTTAGCCTGAGTATTGTTTCATGAGCAGCTACCTTGCCCCTCTTTCCTCTTGTGACCAAGAAAACACATCAGCAGCCTTACTCCACGACTCCACGCCCAATGGTTTGAAACTTGTCATGCTATGCATTGCCTCTCTACTTGCAAGCATCCTCCTTCCACCCAAACACAATAAAAAACCCCTTGAACCCAATAACTAGCCTAAAATCATCATCAACAAAGCTAAATCATCAAGAGAGAGCCCTCTCTGATTGCAGGTGGGCTAGAACCTGCAGTCCAAAGATTGGTTTGTGGTTACCTCGGCCGTATCCCTTCAAGAGCTTAGGGACAACCTGAGTGTTAACATAATGGTGACTCCACTGGGGAACATCCTCAGATAATCTCACAAATCCAGTCAGAAGCTCCGCTGAGGAAGAATCTGACCTTTAAAAAGTTTCTGTTTAACCTATATTGCTAGAAAAAATCCCCAAAAAACAAGCTAGAAGCTGGCTCCCAAAAAGAATTCGCGTTATACAAGTTCAAATCTGGACCCAAATCCCCCAGCCGCTTTTGAAAATCCTAATTTAACCCCTAAGATCCCGAGGAAACAAAAGCAGCAAGAAGATTTTGCTGATACTATTCCTGAAACAGTTCAGCCAAGCTGTGTTCCAACCCCTGTCAAAGTTTTATTTCGTTCAAACCCTACTTCCCCTTGTTCATCATCTTCTTCTCCAAGTCCCGTTTCTACACCTCTTTTCACTACACATACCACCACTACTACTCCTATTATCCCAGTTGCTCCAGTTGTTCCACTTATCCCTGTTATTCCACTTATCCCTGTCAATATGGCTAAGAGATATGCACCTTTACAACTGCCTACTAATCCCGGGGCTATGCCTCAGGATTACCAGACTAAAATAACTTATTTTGATGGCACAAGTGCCTGCACAGCCTTTCAGCATACAAAGAAAATGCAGGATTACTTTTAGAGCTATGAGATTGACAATGAGAGTGTGAGAATGAAGATTTTTGTCCAAAGTTTGACAGGTGATGTCAGGACTTGGTTTGGAGCACTCCCAGCCAATTCCATAGCAGACCCAGACGCCTTATACCAGTCATTTCTCAACAGATGGGAGAAAAAGAAAGACCCCTTGCACATATTATCTGAATATGACACCATCAAAAGAGGCCCGCAGGAGACTGTCTTCGACTACTGTGCAAGGTTTAATAATGTTTATAATGCAATACCACAGAACTTAAGACCTCCACCTGATCTTTCCTTGTACAAATTCCTTGATGGTTTTGATACTGATATGGATTATCAGTTAAGGGAAAGAGCCCCTCAAAGCCTTGCAGAAATGCAAAATGTTGCTATTAGTGTGGAGGCAAACCTAATTGCTAAACGAAACAGAGCTAGAACCAAGAGAAGAACCACCTTCAAGGAAGAACCCTCAGCCTTTGACCAGAAACTAGATGCTATTATCAGTGGCATGCACAGGCTGGGAGATAGAGTGGAAAGTGTTGAGAGGAAATCATCATGGGAAGGACAACAGCCTAACGCCATAAGGAACCCAAATTTCAGGAAAGCTCAAAACACAAACGCTGGTAGATCTAGCCCAGACCATGATATAAGACCTCCTTTCCAAGAAATCTACACAGAGGCATCCACTTCTAGTGAGCCCACAGAAGAGACTCACATGAACTTGATAGATTCGAAGAGTGAACAACAGATTTTTCTCACTCAAGAAGATCAAGACTACCATGATGTAAATTAATTTCAGACTAAGTCTGGGGAGTCTTTTGATTTTAAACAAGGCTATGATTCTGTTGTGTATGAGGTCCACAAACAATATAAGCTGAGAACAAGAACCATTGATAGCCCTGCACCTAGAAAAACAAAAGAGAGCAAATAGCCCAGCAAGATTAAAGGCAAGGTTATCATAACAGAACCAACTGATATAACTGTCCCAAATCCACATCAAGTGACTGTAGAAGACATAATAGACATACAACCTCCTATTGATCAGCCTTTGCCTCCTTCTCCCTCGAAAGAAAATTTGAACAACACTCCTAAAAATCTTCCCAAAATAGAAATACCACAAAGGGTCAGTCACCATAACACAGATAATCAAAAGGAAAACACAAAAAATACTCTTGAAAAGGAGAAATCTACTACTGCTACCGCAAAGATTCCATTGGAGAAACCATTTAATTTGGAAGCAGAGATTGGAAAACATAAGATATCCATTCCCCTCTCAGAACTTGCCAAACATGATGTGTATAGGCAACAAATTCAAAGGTCACTTCAAATGCCAGAGGTCAAGGATGATGTAAATGTTTTAGATGATACCCCTGAGCTGTTGTTTGGTCCAGAGGTTAATATAAAATCAACATATGGATATGTTCTACCCTTTTATGTCATCCTGCACATACATGAAAAAATCTTGCATAATGCTATGTTTGACTCAGGTGCCTCACACAATCTTATGCCCAAACCTGTAATGGAAAAGCTGAACCTTGATGTCACAAGACCCTACAAAGATATGTTATCCTTTGACTCAAGTCAGGTCAAGTTTTTAGGCTTAATCAAAGACCTTTGTGTGTCTTTAGTCCAATTTCCCAACAAGACAATCCTAATGGACGTGGTAGTTGCCGAAATTCTACCAAAATATGGGATGCTCTTATCAAGATCTTGGGGAGCAAAAGTCCAAGGATCCCTCCAACTTGACCTCTCTTATGCCACTATATCTGTCTTTGGACAGCCAAAGAGACTGTATAGAGAAACACTCATGAAATATGTGGTAAGTAGTGAGGAGAAGCCCCAAAATTTTCCAATTTACTCAATCCATTCTGATATGGATTCATTTATTCTTTTTAATGTTGACACCAATCCTCCAACTAATGAGAAACCTTTAGCTTTAGAGCTAGAAAAATGCATAAACGAGGAATCGGTTGCCCATGCCCATGACATGGTCACAACAATCAAGGTAAGCAGCAAACAAAAAAAACTTCCCCAAGAAGAAATTTTAAAGCTGTCCAATCCTAAAATGACTGAAACTCTTAATACAAACCACAAGAAAGAAATTACATGGTATTTAGAGTTTGATGGCTCAGTTAACAAGTTAGGAGCAGGGGCAGGTGTATGGATTCATGATACACATGACATTCATGCAGAAGGCCATACCTACAAACTAAATTTCAGATGTACCAACAACATGGCAGAGTATGAGGCTCTCATCTTAGGCCAAAAATTGCTCAAAGGTCGAGGAGCTACAAAAGTGTCCATTCTAGGTGACTCCGATTTAATCATACAACAAATGAAAGGTAACTTCGTTACTAATGATAATAGAATGAGGGCCTATAGGACTGCTGCCACATAAGTACTTAATACCTTCACTAAATCTGAGCTTGCTAAGATTTCTAGAAACCATAACATACATGCACACAGCCTAGCCACTTTTGCTAGTACATGCAAGCTTCCCTTTGAGCCAAATCACCATTTTACTACTGAGATAAAACATAGGCCGGCTGTCCCTAACAATATTAAAGATTGGAAAGTGTTTGAAAATGATTCCCAAATTAACAATTTCCTCACTCTTGAGGGAGAGTTTTCAAATTTGAACATTGACATGGAGACCATGAACGATTCCCAACAACAAACAAATGAAAAACATCAAACTGTAACATCTACAACAACAAAACAAATCCTTAACCCAATGGTTATTGACAATGCAAACATAGAAGAGCTGAAACAAATGCATTTAGAGGAAACATCCAAAGCTGAGGCCGACTTCATTGATCTAAAGAATAACTTTTTGCATGCTGGCCTCACTCCATTAGAAGACATGTTTGATGATAATGATGTGCCCAAAAAGCCAAAAATGGAGCCTTTAGATGCTGCTATAGAAGAACACAATATAGGGACAGCAGAAAAGCCCAAAATGATTAAATTGTCCAAAAATCTGCCCCCTGATCAAAAACCGAAGTATGTGGATTTGTTCAAATAGTTCCAAGATGTATTTGCTTGGAGTTATGAGGACTTGAAGTCCTAGGACACCTCAGTGATTCAACATACCATCCCCTTAAAACCAAATCAAAAATCATTCAAGCAGAAACTTAGAAGAATAAACCCTATGCTTCTTCTCCTCATTGAAAAGGAAGTGAAGAAAATGTTTGAAGCAGGTATCATAGCACCCATTAGATTTTCTGAATGGGTATCCAATCTGGTTCCCATAAGGAAAAAATCAGGTGAGATCAGACTGTGTGTAGACCTAAGAAACTTAAACCAGGTCTCTTTAAAAGACCACTATCCTTTGCCTAAAATGGACCACATCCTACAAAGAGTAGTGGGGTCATCTAGAATCTCTTTACTAGATGGATTTTCAGGTTTCAATCAAATACTTGTTCACTTGGATGACCAAGACAAGACAACCTTTACCACACCATGGGGAACATTTAAGTATGTTAAAATGCCTTTTGGGCTAAAGAACGTTGGTGCCACCTTTCAAAGGGAAATGGATATTGCATTTGCCAAGGAAATCCATGATTTCTTGGTTGTCTATCTTAATGACTTAACCCCTTTCTCCAAATCTGATCAAGAGCACCTCAGACACTTAAGGAAAATCTTCATGACATGCAGGAAATATGGCATTTCCTTGAACCCCAAGAAGTCCTTGTTTGGCCTTGAGGAAGGTAAGTTTTTAGGCCACATCATTTCAAAAGACGGTATCAGAATTGATCCGGAAAGGATCCAAGCCATCCTCCAAATTCCCTACCCAAGAAACATAGAAGAGTTGCAAGCATTCCTTGGAAAGATCAATTTCCTAAGGAGATTTATCCCAAATTTAGCCGAACTGATAAGACTGTTAAGCAACATGTTAAAAAAGGATGCCAAGCTAAGATGGTATCTTGAAACCAAGCATGCTTTTGAGAGTATCAAAGTTGCCTTGACTCAAACGCCTGTCCTCACTAGTCCACAATTTGACAAAGATTTTATCATTTTTTCTTTTGCATCTGAGCACACTATAGCGGTTGTCCTTTTGCAAAAAGATGATCAAGGAAATGAAAAGCCAATTGCATTTTTCAGCTGAGCCTTAAGAGATGCACCCTTAAAATACCAAATCATGGAGAAGCAGACCTATGCCCTTGTCAAGGCTATAAAAGACTTCAGAGTTTATATTTTATATTCACATGTGATTGCCTATGTCCCAAACTCTGTTGTAAAGGACATATTAACTCAGGAAGGACTAGAAGGCAGAAGAGGCAAGTGGATTGCCAGCATTCTTGAATATGACATTGAGATAAAACCCACCAAGTTGATAAAGAGACAAGGTTTAGCCAAGCTAATGTCCGAAACAAATTTTCAGGCCTTAGACATTAACCAACTGGACAATGAACAGGAGCTGGCGACTCCACATATCAGTGAAACCTTTTTACAATCCCCATGGTATGTTGATATTTGCTTTGTATTGTTAAACCTTTGTACTCCCCCAGAATTGTTCAGAACCAAAAAAAAAGATTTTTGAAGATGAAATCTCTAAAGTTTTATGTCATAAATGGTGCATTATATTGGAGAAATCATGAAGGCATATTGCTCAATTATCTGACTATAATTGAAACTAACAACATCATGAAAGAGTTTCATTTTGGAGACTGTGGAGGACATTTATATTGGAAGTCCACTACTGACAGGATTTTAAGGGCTGGTTATTATTGGCCCTCTCTATTTGCAGATGTCAAGAAATTTGTTGTTTCATGTCACAAATGAAAAATCTTTGAAGGAAAAAGAAAACTGTTGCCTTTGCCCCTTAAGCCCATCTCAACCGAAAATCCTTTTCAACAATGGGGTCTTTACTTCATAGGTGAAATCCATCCCTCTTCTTCAGGCTAGCACAAGTGGATTTTAACAGCCACCGACTATTTTACCAAGTGGATTGAATCTATCCCATGTAGGCAAGCCACTGACTCCACTATTATCCAATTACTTGAGGGCAATATCCTTTCCAGATTTGGCTACCCTAAGAAGATCATCACTGACAACGCTGTTGCCTTCAAATCCAAAAAGATGATCAACTTCTGCCATAAATTTCACATTACCTTGGGCCACTCTACAACCTACTACCCTCAAGGTAATGGCTTGGCCGAATCATCCAACAAAAGCCTCATCAACATCATAAAGAAAGTGATGGAGGAAAACAAAAAGAACTGGCATAGGAAGCTCACAAATTCCCTGTGGGCAGATGGACTTTCAACCAAGAGATCCATTGGGATGAGCCATTATGAGCTAGTATATGGCATGGAAGCCATATTTCCTTCATCTTTGGGCATTCCTACTATCAAACTATTACAAGAGATTCAGGCTGAACCAAATGACATTCAAAGAAGAATCAATCAGACCATTCATCTTCAGCAAACCAGATAGCAAGTGTATGACAGAGCTCAAATTTTGCAAGAGAAACTCAAAAGGATGTTTGATAAGAAAGCTAAGGCTGAGGACTTCTGTGTTGGCAGCAAAGTTCTAAGGTGGGACTCATGAAGAGAATACAAGGGCAAACATGCAAAATTTGATTTTCTTTGGAAAGTTCCATTCGTTATCAGCATTGTGCAAGGCAATAACACATATTTCCTCAAATTTGTAGATGGCAGCATAGCTGAAGAGGGCCATGTAAATGGTCGAATGTTAAAGCATTATCATGATCCCTTTTGTTGAGAATAACCCAGCGGTATCATGTCTGTACATAAATGTTTGTATATATCAGCACTTTGTTTTATTTTTGTGTAACAGTCCGAATGATAGAGCACGCAGAAGAAAGCAGGCAGTGCTACACAGTTCACAAGCAATTCAGTTGAGCGAAAGTGTTGTTCTCATTCCAAAGTTCCAATTATCTAATAGTCAGCACTAAGAAGTTTCAACCTACAACAACAATAGAAGATCAAGGCAGTCTGACCTGCTATTCTTGGCTTTCCACAAGGAAAAGCCATCCCCAAGTGGAGCCACTGTTAGCCTCCTGCTGCAGCAGGTTACTCATCTTTCATGATTGACATTTTTACATGCCAAATATGTCATACTTTTCATGCTGCAATGTTCCATATTTTGTACAGAGGCCAAGGAAGGATGCCATGAGAGTGTGCTAGCCTAAATGTCACTGTTGTATTCCAATTTTGATGTGCTATTGCATTTTTGAAGAATATTCAGTTAAAGGGAGGTCCAAACAGTTTAATCTTGGTCTCCCTAGGTTTCAATTTCCTGTTGTAGAATATAGAGAATCATTATCTATCCAAACAGCTTAATCTTGGCCGATTCTTAGACAGGTAGAGAAGCAAGGGTGCTCAACAGCCTAATCTGAGCCCCTGGATGAAATAAGTGTAGATGTAGATAGGAGGACGGTAAAAGAAAAGTTGAAAAGCTGGGTTTGCTAGTTCAAGTGCACCCAAACCAAAAGAAGAAAAAATGCTAGGTAAGTAGGCTGGGTAAGTAGTTTTGTGGTTCCAGAACTCAGGCTATGTGATCAATTTCATGTTTTAAATTGTTATATCTATCTGGGTCACAAGTTAGAGATAGTTTCCATTTGAAGGACTTCAAGCGAGGCATGTCTAACTCCCCCTTCTTCTTATTTCCCAAATCACTCACTAACATCCCCTTGAGGACCTTGGGATCTGCCCAACCAGTCCTGTTATTACTTCATTGTTGTAAAAAACTAAGTCAAGCTTTGACTTTCTTCAGTAAAGAGAAGCCACATTTCTTTTGTAAAATCATTTCTTCATATCCCATTCAAATCCTATGTCTAAATTTCAGTTCACAAACTTAGCCTCTCCCCTACACTTCATCTCACAAGTTCATATTAACTCCTAAATCTATTATATAGCTCCCTAAATCATTTCCCTATTCCCTATGGCTACAAAAACTATATAAAATCCCAAAAATATTAAATAGCCCCTCCCTTTGGCACTATAGCCATATTTATCAAGTCTGGAAAGCAGTAGTCCATCTGGGGCTCCTACTAACCCACCCGCTTCCTAACCTGGAGTTAGTTTGACATCTGGTCACACTAACAACCATTTACCCTTAACCCTAACCCTCCAAAACCCATGCTCCGCCCTTTCTCCTAAAGTCCCGCATGTAAATATTTGATCCTGCTTATATATAACCCAAAACCCACTTTTCTAAGGTTTTTCCCCCCTTCGCCAAATTAAATAAAAATAAATGGCGCGCGGGCCCTATCCTTATCCCTCTGCCGCCTTACCCTTCCCATCGACCGTCAGATCTGGCGCACCCTAGATCTACGGTGGGCGGGTGTTTTCCCGCCTCGATATGCCAAGGGTTAGCGTCCGGGAGATGGGTGGTTTTCCCGTCGTACTCCCGCCACGCATCACCCGCCTGGCTGTGGCGGAGCCCCCTCCTCCGAAACCGCTTTTGCACAAAAGCGGTGCGCCACAAACCAGAAACTGCCCTCCCTTGTATGACGTCATCGCTAGGTCACCCTCCCACGTCACCCCGCCAAGTCACCTTGCCACTATGTTGTACCTTCACCACGTCATCAGCCTGTGTTGGCCTCCTGCCACCGTGTCCTATGCTACATCACTACCACCGTACTGCCACGTCATCACCCTGTCGTACTGCCACATCACCCTGCTGATGTCATCATTCGTACTAGGTCCCACTACTGACATCATGCTGACATCACCTGCCGTACTGCTGATGTCATCTGCCGTACCGCTGACGTCACCCACTGAAAAAATGCGCGAAGGCAAAATCGCAGCTTAGGAAGCCCGGATTCGAAATCTGAGGCAGTTTTCGATGTGCGATTAGCGCGCTACGGGAAATAGGCCAAAATGGGGAATCTTTATTTTCAGCAGTCTTTTTTGCCCCGAAAGGGCAGAAAGGGGCGATTTAACAGTTTTTAGCATATCAGCAAAGAGAGAGAGTCCCGATTCAAGTATTAAAGAGTATCAAAGAATAAATGAAGCCAAATTGCATGTCAAAGAGTATCAGTGTTGCGGCAAAGTGTATCAGTCATCAATATCAGTGGAGAACTTAACATCAAAGCAGAGGAGCTTTAAAGACCATCCAAACAAAGTCAATAAATACCAGAATGGAGTTAAAGACAATTAAAGCTGAGTCATATCAGATTTAATGAGATCCAATGCCACTCAGCAGCAGCAAAACCGCCTAAGGAGGTAATTCAAGTGATTTAAAGCCCAAACTTTGCAAAAACAGTGTATGAAGACACATGAAGGCGGCGCTGCAAAGCTCAAAGCACAGTGATTGCAGAAGCAGTGCATCGAGCCACAAGGACACCATATTAATTCATTTTGATCCAGCTGCCTCCGGCGTAGCTCAATAGATATTTATTTGCATTTAATTTTAGCACAGGTTTAGGTTTAAAAAAGCTTTTCCCGCAAATCTGTTTAGGTCAGCTGTAATAAATACTCTTAGATATTTTCACTATAAAGAGAGCCCTGAACAATGTAATAAGGGTTGGTTGGTTGGTTGGTTGGTTGGTTGGTTGGTTAGTTGGTTTGTAAATGCACTCCAAGGGAGACTCGCTCTGTATCTGACATGTTTTATATAATCAAAGATTGCTGAAAGCTTGGAGAATGGACTGTTTGATGTGTTTTTAATGTCTCTGAAGAGTGAATGAGGGAAATCTTGTGCTGTTTTATGGTTCAATAAGTATTCCTTACCTTTGTTATTTCAATTTCACATATGCTCAAGTCACAGAACAAAAGTCTGGTTTAGAATTTGCTTACTTGCACTCTATGCTCAGTTTATGTGGCTTCTTAATGTTTCCTCTTGATTTAGGCATAAATATGGATTCCTTATGGCTCATATTTGCTCTATTTCATATATGAATGACTGTTATATGGGAATTCTTAGCTGCTCCTAGGTAGGGCTCGTTTATCTTCCCTCTTCTAACTTGATTGAGAGATTCTTTGTTGCCTCTCATTCCTTAGCCTTCAATCCATCTTCATTTAGCCTGAGTATTGTTTCATGAGCAGCTACCTTGCCCCTCTTTCCTCTTGTGACCAAGAAAACGCACCAACAGCCGTACTCCACGACTCCACGCCCAATGGTTTGAAACTTGTCACACTATGCATTGCCTCTCTACTTGCAAGCATCCTCCTTCCACCCAAACACAATACAAAACCCCTTGAACCCAATAACTAGCCTAAAATCATCATCAACAAAGCTAAATCATCAAGAGAGAGCCCTCTCTGATTGCAGGTGGGCTAGAACCTGCAGTCCAAAGATTGGTTTGTGGTTACCTCGGCTATATCCCTTCAGGAGCTTAGGGACAACCTAAGTGTTAACAGAGGGGAAGGGCGGTGAAGACCCGGGCAACCATGTAACCACATTCCATTTGTGGTGCTCATCAAACTCCCTTATCGATGACTTGGTTACGTTGAGTTTTTTTCAACGCACCTTAATTGGTAATGTAGACAAGTGGTATATAGAGTTGCCAGGGGGCAACTTTACATCTTTCGCTGACTTGGCTAATATTTTCCTAAATCATTTCTAGTTTCCCATCCGTTATGATGTCGAAACTGAACTTCTAGCCAATTTTCGTCAGGATATGACAGCTCACATTTCTGATCATATTCAGGAATGGAGGCAGAGAAAGAGGCTCATTAAAGCCAAAATTCCTCCGGAATACCGTGTTGAATAGTTTTTGAAATCCTTACAACCTAAAATCTCTAAGGATGTCCCTTTTTCCAAAGTCTATTATGAGGAGCAAGCTATTTTTAGAGCCCAATAGTTAGAATTGACTTACTCTCAGTTTGGGATTCTACAAAAAAAATTGCCTGATGCTCCTGGGACTAAGGTTGATATAGCCAAGTCGAAGCCAGGTGCCCATGTGGATCGTATCGTTCGATTTGTAGACACAAATGCAGTGAACCTGTTGAGCCAATTGTAGCAGTTGTCTTTACAAATTGCTCCTAACAATCAGGTCACATCGTCTAACCCTTCGTCTTCTCAACCCTCTTCTGTTAATACCATCCAATCTTCCAACCCCGAAGGAAATCAAATTCCAATGGGAAAAAGAAAGGACGAGGTAAGAAAAAGAGTCAATATGGGAAGACCGATGCAAATAAACCTTGCAAGAATGCTGGTGCTGGTGGAAATGAGTCTAGAAAGAAAGTCAAGTTTCCATGCAAGCTATGCAGTGGAGACAATTTAACTCATCTCTGCCCAAATATTCAAGACGCTCAGCGCTTGTTAGAGCAGCAAGGGACTTCTAGCTCTCAAGCTGTGTTAACCAGCCCTTTTCCCCAAGGGCAGCAAATGCTTGCTAGCACGAGTTCAAATCCTTGTACCTCTGCAAGGGGCAACTAGGAAGGGAAGAAATCATCAAATGTTTTCATGATGGGTTCTAACATCCATGTGGTCACTCGGTCACGTGATTACGATGAAACTGAAACATCCAAGCATAAAACTGCTCCTGAAAATACCGACCTTCATATTGAGTGACCCCCTATCGAGACTATACCACGAATACCAAAAGGTTCTGCTGAACGCGTGACTATCAATCCTAATGCTAGGGCCACCCATAATTACTCCATTGTTGAGGATTCGGTGTAGAGTCCATGCGCTATGTCCGCTTTAGAGGTTCTCCACTCGTGTCCAGCTCAACAAAGTGCTTTTCTTTCGACGATAGGGGCAGTTAATCCAAAAAACTCTTTAGTGCTCACTTTCGACATGCTTAAAGTCAAAAAGCGACTCCCTCATCACATGGCTTTTCAGGTAAAGTCTACATATCGAAAAATTAACATTTTTCGTATCATTGTTGATGAAGGAGCTTCCATGTGCATCATGTCGATGTCATGCTGGAAGGCCATTGGGTCGCCTTCAGCTATTCCTTCACCTACCCTCCTGACTGCATTTGATGGGCATTCTCATAAGATGCTAGGGATTATCTCAGCCTTTCCCATGTGTGTTGGGGGGAAGGTCGTCAATATCGAAGTAGAAGTCATTGATGCTAACCTAGATTACAATCTCCTCTTAGGAAGGAACTGGGTATATGAAATGGATGACATTATTTGGACTCTGTTTCTTGTCATTTTCTTTCATCGTGAGGGGAAAATCATCAAGGTTGATCAATTGGATTATTCTCCATTTGATCCTCGAGCAACTTCGGATTCTACTGTTATTTAAAGAATATGAAATATACCTCAAATTTTAGAGTGTTGTATCATTTTCAACTCATTTTACGATGATGTCTTCACAACCACAGAGTGTTTAAAAAGACTGATCATAAGTTCTAAATTATTCATTCTGCCTATGTGATAAGATACCATCATAGATCCATCTTAAATATAGATCTAACATAAGGCGAGAGGGATCAAATTTTATCACGTGTAAATCTTTTTATGAGCCTGTTATAGACATATTTAGGCACTGCAACCCCAATCACATATGTCGATAAACCAAGGGCTTCTAAGTCCCTAAAAGTGTTGTTTCATACCCTAAAGGAGCAAGGTCAATTGATTACATCATCTCCCAGCAGTTCTCCATGAAAAACTGCTCAGAACTGGTCAAAATTGGACCATACAGACTGCTCAGTGCAAAGGGTGAGATGCATCTCACCTGCCACATGCAAAAGGTGTGATGCATACTAAAAAGTCCTTTTGTGGGGTGCGATGAGCGAGAGCAGACAAATGGCAAAAGCATTTGGCTAGGTGGAAACCCAGAGAATCTTCTAGAAATTGCCCATTTGACACTTGCCTCTCTGAATTTGCCCAAGGATGAGTAAGAGATCATGAATCTCCAAGTGGAACCAAGAACTATCAGAGAGAGGACACTAATAAAAATCCCAGAAGCTGACTCACCCACCTGTAAACATCTATATATGGATCCCATCCCAGGATCCAGGGCTGGAATCTTGTATTTTTGTAAGGAAGTGTGTTGGTTTTCTTTGTGGAACATCTAGTTTGGTTGATCTAAGCTTTCATTTGGGTGAGAAGGGCTTTCATGTTGGGAGGATGACGTTGGGTCAGATCAATGGGTTGTAATCCTCTCTTCTACTCTTTCTATCAATAAAGCTATTTGAGTTTTCCTCCACATTCTTGTATTTTTGAGTTGATATTGGCATTTGTGTGGTCAATATATATATCTGGTCCTATATTGTTTATGATTGTAGATCTCGGTGCTTTGATGATACTATGCTGCTTTGAATTTACAGGTGCTCTTTGAAGCGGGGTAAGCAAGGGAGAAGCGGCAAAGACCTGTCAAAGGGGAGAGGAAACAAGCAAGGAGCCAAACGAAATACTGAGGTTGGTACTCTCTACTTCTCTCTCATCCACTTCTCATAAAGGAAAATGAAAGTAACTTTAGTTTGTTTGTTTCTAAGATAGCTACTTGTCTTAGTGAGACTAGCAGCTCTGAATGGACACAAGATTTCCTGATAAGAGAGCCGACATTATTTAAATGTTTTGTATAGTTTTTTTTTTTTTTTTTTTTTTAGATTTTTCATAATTTTTATTTTGGTAGACATGAGCGAAATTTCAATTCAATTTTGATGATAGACAAACAATGTTACACGTAATACTGGGATGTAGAATGAGCCTCTCGGCTCAACAAAGATTTGACTATTTTACTCATCTACTTAGGTGAGGTGTTTCTTTTTAATAGAAATTTGTGTTTATAATTTTTTTAATTTATATTTATTATTTTTTTTGTGAGCTAAATATTTATGTGATTTAAATTGATGAGATTTTTGTGTGGAGTGTCTTAACAATACATCTAGCAATACATTCATTTATCATCAATCCAAAGTAGTATGGGTATAATAATTTAATTTTAAGTTCAAGGCCAACTCAGATATCAAATTGGTGTATGGGATCCCTCCATAATATATTTGTTATTTATTATTTATTTATTTTGTTTGCTAAGTGGTGTGAGTCTTGAGATGACTTAACACTTAACCTTTGGTTTGAGAAACCACAAGCCAAGGGCGTCTAAGCTGTCAAAATCACTCGGGGATCACTCCCGACCTGGGCCACATCATCCCTTAACATGGCTGAATTTTTTCCCATAGAGTTTTGAACGATGACCTTCACATCACAAAGTGCGTTAAAAGTATACCCCATCACCAAATATTTTACGCCATATGAGCAATTTTTTATTATTTAAAAAAAATATAATTTTTAATTTAATAAAAAATAAATAAACTATTAATTTACTTGACAAAGATAATAAGAATGACATTTGATGATTAAATATTATCTAGAAATATTCTAAAATGTTGATGAGAATTCTCAATGTTGTTTTAATGTTAGAGTGCATCAAGAATGTTGATGAGGATTTTCAATGCAAAGTAGGTTCAATGTCTAACCATGGATATTAGATTGTCTATGTTGCTTAACAAACATTAGATGTTTAGGTGACGCATAGGCTATGAGTTTTTCTTCACGAGAAATTTCCCAATTAGACAATGAATGGTCTAGAGTCCAAATCCTTTAGACATTTAATGCATGCATTACAAAGAGAGTATGTATCAAAGCATATTTAGAATGAATGGTTTAGATTAAACTCATATGGCCATTCATGGTCCATGAAAAATAACACATCCCATATGTCTTGCATGGCTATTAATAGGTGAGTTCATAGGGGGTGTAACAACAAGCATCACATGATGATTACATATTGGGTAAAATAGGGGACTGCACGAATGGTTTTGAGAAACCATTATATTAATTTATTATAGCAAATTGAGTCATTGATCAAGGGTAATCAAATATAAATTAAAGTGTGATTAGCCCAGGAAAATTAATGACACAATGGTCTGCTACCTAGTCAACCCATTAGAATGTGAATACCTATGTGAGTTAGATTTGAAAAGAAAATCCCAAGTTTCAATTTTTCTCTTTGCTTCTAGAGGAAAATAGGAAAGAAGAGAATTCCAACATGGATAATGCAGCCAGAGAATCAAATCTGCATTACATATTTCTGACATAAATTGAAAACATGATAAGCCTTGGCTTTGGTATTTGTGAGAGTGGGAACATCCTGAGACGCAACATAAAAATAGATCAAAGGTGGTATAAATTAAATAAATGATGCATGCATATTGTACTAAAATTTGCTAAGTATAGCCTAGAGTTTTATGCATACCATGTTTGCATATGGGTCATTCATGTAGCAATACTCCATTTGAATGCCCATCATTCACAACATGATAAACCTTAAATTGACGTGTGAAAATAGTTCAATCTTCCTATATTTCCTCACAAGCCTATCACAAAGTTTAAAATATTTTATTTTTTTATATCTTTTCTCTTCACCCATCCTATGTCTTTCAAAATCTATGTGATAATAGAAGAATCTTGTGGGTTTGGTATGAGTGGTTGGGAAAAAGGTTTATTATCCTTTTCGTTTGGTTTGGATTCATATATAAGGACATGTTGGCCCATTGTGATAAAGATTGAAGAGTATTTTCCCTTTCATATAAAGTGCACTATGATAGGGTCAGTATGTCTAAACTCTTACTAAGTCACAAGTTATTAATATATTTAACTTAGATACTATTAAATATACACATGGTATTGTAATAATAATTAAAAAGCTCAATCTTAAACCATCTCCAAATCACTTCAAAAAATTACTAATTCACCTAATATATATGTATAAGTCTTCCTATCCACAATTCCATATGTTTAAAGTCATCCTATTCCCTTTATTTTGTCACATATCTTTCCTAATTAACTTTATTAACCATTTTTATAAAGATTTTCAATTTATTTAAATGACCAAACAAAAACATCTCACATATCATCAAAACTACCTTTTCACCTAAAAAAAATTAATTTATAAAAATATATATATATATATATACATTATTCCATCAAAATCACACCTTATTTCACATATCTTTCATAATTAACTTTATTAACCATTTTTATACAGATTTTCGATTTATTTAAATGATCAAACAAAATCATCCCACATGTCATCAAAACTACCTTTTCACCTTAAAAAGGGTTAATTTAAAAAATATATATACATTTATTACATCAAAATCACACCTAACTTACACTTACCCAATCACATTATGCCTACTACTTTTTCCAAAAAGTTGGGCCGCAACCTGCGGCCCAACGAACACCTTAACTTTACTAACCTAACTAAATCACATTATACCCACGGTGAAAACTACATCTCAACTTCCATAAAAGAAGAGCCGTACACCTTGGAAAGCCAATTAGTAATTAAAGTCGTCTTCCATGCCTTCCAAAGCCCCCCTGTTACATGAACGGGATAAGGAAAATTTGGTGTAACGTATGAAAAATGTTTTAATTAATGTTAAAGTTTAATTTGATTTTTAATTGATGAAAGAGAACGGACAAAATCTATAACTTACAGAATTGGAGCCTCACACTTCACCAACATACCTTTGTGAGTTTGTTCTAAATCAATATGAAAACTTGCAAATTTGTAGGATTGAAAATATTCAAGTGGTTTAGGAGTTGAAGATTTGGAAGATATTTTTATGTTTTTTTATAATTAGCATGATTATATTAAAACTATTAATGTGGTTGATATATCCAAAGACTTCATTTGTATCTACCATTATTAAATATGTTTACATTTAAAAAATAATACAAAAAAACCACGGCCATTAAAAATATTATATTATCATTATAATAATAATAATATTTATTTAAATAATTATTATTTAATATTAAATATATTTAATTTTAAATTATCTAATATAAATATGAACCTTAGATTAATAAAACTTAGGGGTTGATATTATAAACCCAAGGGAAAAATATTAACCCAGGGATAATAAACCCAAGGGATTAATACTAAAAACCCAAGGAATTATAAACCTAAGGGAACAATATTAAACCCTAGGGGTTAATATCATAAACCCAAGCTAAATAAACACTAAGATAAATATTATAAACTCTAAAATAAACATAGTTGAGAATGGTTGATTTTCACAATGCAACATTGGACCATGGTCAACCATCTTTATTCTAGGGTTTGTAGTATTTATCTTAGGGTTTATATACCTTAAGTTTATAATATTAATTCCTTGGGTTTAATATTATTCCTTTGGGTTTATAACCCCTTAGGTTTAATACTAAAAACCCACAGAATTATAAACACTACGGAATATTATTAAACCTTAGGGATTAATATTAGTTACAAACTTTATGAATAATATTGTACACTCGAAATATGAAACCTTAGATTAATAAACCCAAGGAACTTATTGTCGTTCCTACAGACAACCCTTGGGTTGAGTGGAGACCAGTGCCTAGGACATCATAGTGAGTGCTTTTATATTTGAATGGCAGTTCATAGCACATTTACTCTTCAATATAAATCAAAGAAATTGATTCAGAACCTTCCATAAGGGATGCAACATAAGAACTGATGTAGAAAACAATTCACAGGAATGTTAATCGTAAGTTCACGGTGGCTGATCTTAATTTAAGTTTACAGTTTAGTAGTTATTTTTAGGGTATGCGATAGGAGCGATAAGCATAAATGAAACTCAATCCGCAGGGCTTAAATGTTTAATAATTGCATATGTTTGAGTTCAGACTGAAATGAAAGAAGAAGATATGTTAATGGGGTGCAAAGATACATGGATCGCTTTTAAGGACTTAGTTTCCATATCCATACAGGTGTCATTCATCAGCATCTGTTTCAAACGAATCTATATATTCATGAAAAACACATCCAACAAATACTTTTTACATGCAATATGAGAAGAGAATTGAACACATATATAAACACATAGAAGAGAATACATACTACAAACTCAATAAGCCAGAATCACCATGGACTTTGCATTAATTTCCAAAGAAGTATACATTCATCAAGATCCATAGCATTGTTCTTATCAAAACAAGAAGTGACTTCCCAAAATTCTAAAACCTCATTAAGTTCAATAAAATTGTTCTTATAGAGCCTCATCAAGAGAAAGAGAGAGAGAGAGAGAGAGAGAGAAAGCCCATTACAAAAATATTATTTTCTTGATTTCATCATGATAACTAATCATGTAAAAATTTCAACATGTTGTGGCACAGTTGTACTAACCGAATACTAACAAACTGAATAAAGCAAGAGATTAACATAAGAGATGCAAGTAAAATGTCATAATCAACATAATCATAAATATCTTCAAGTACGGTGGGATGGTGGTGTAGAATGTGTAGATGGTCCAATGATTTGAACAACATGCAAAATAACAAATTGCTCACATCATTGCCATAGTGTTGGAGGTGGAGAAGGAGCTGAGAAGAATCGTTGATATGTGACCTGAGGATTATTCAGGCTAGCATAACTTAAGCTATGAAAAAATAGGTTCTTGACCATTCCCAACAATTGAAGTTATTTCTTCAGATAATTTACCATAGGTTTCCCTTTGAGGGCAACGGTTTTCTAAAGGAACAAACCTGCCTTACTTTTGGCTTCAAAAATTATCTGGTTGTATTTTTCCCAAGGGGTCAGCTCCCCAAGAAAATCCCAACAACTGGGTAATCCTACTAAGACCACCCTTTCAAACTCGTCATTGAAGGCAACCACATCTTTTGACACTATTTCATGGCTTTGCTCCGCTTTGACTCTAGCCTCCTCCCTTAGGATTACTTTGGATATTTCCATAATGGTTCTAATTATATCTACCACGTCGATAGGCCTCAGCTCGTTGATCGGCCTTTCATTGAAAAACCGAATAAATCTCTTTGCGATTTGAGAGTTCCTCTCACCCTCCTCTTTGGCATCTTTGATGAAGCCTTCATAATCCTTGAGCATGATCTTCTATACATTCATCAACATTATATGCTCCCGGTTGTTCCTCATCTCATCGATAATCTCATCCTAGACCAATTGCCTTGCTTGCAACAGAGACATGTTCCCTTTCAGTTTCGATTTCAGCTCAGTAACCTCTTGATTCACTACTTGCAAATATTTTTTGATGATTTCAACCTTAGTCATAGCAATCTCCAGCTACCACTTCTTCGGAGCTACACTTTCATTATCAACATCCAAGTCTCTCTGCACCTTCTTTATCTCCCCTTCCGAGATTTGTAGCTCAATAAGGGTCTTGGTGATTTGTTCAGTGGGGTTTTGAGGATATTTTGGCATAACCATTGCACATACATGAGAGTTCACTTTTGTTTGTTGTTTGGCTACTTGTTGCTTGAGGGATACTATGATATTATTTCTTTTAATCAACTCCTTGGACATCATCTCTTTTTCTCTCTCAACCTGAGCAAGCTTTTGAGACCAGACATGTTCACTGCTCGACATCTTCAGCTTGTGCCTCAACTCTTGCATATGCTTTTGAGATTGATGAAGGAGAGATTCCATAGTTGTCTTGTCCTTTGGACTCACCCCCAGTTTTATGATCAACTCTTTGAAACTCTCGTTTTGTATATGCAGAGCCTCGAACTTAGCCTTCTCTTTCTTTAATCTATTTGCAACCTTCTCTAGTAATTTCTCAGCTTTTCTGATGGTCATTGCATTCTTGTTGTGATCATTGTATAGCATTTTCCCCACCTGTTTGTGAAAATTTATTTTGTTTGATAAGGTAACACTTACTAGATACAAAGAAACATCCAAAGTTTTGAACTGAGAATCTGAAGGAAAATATTTTTCCAATGAATGCTGTAATGAAATTTTCATCTAATTCTACTCTCAAACCATAGAAACTAGTAATATGGTTTGATTGGGTACTATTTGGGATGCCATTTCCTGTTGTATTTCATCCCTAAATTTCTTGTTTATTTCCTCAATGGCCTTTCCAGCAGGAAGTTGACTCAGTAGTAGTAGCACCTTCCTGAAATGTTACCTTTGTAGAGGATGACACTGCAGCTTGAGGTGGATCCTCTAAGATCACCTGAAAACTTGTTTGGTTTGGCCCTGTTTCCACTAGCTTGGTTACAAAATCATCTTCTTCTTCAATATTTTGACTTCTTTCCTTTTTATTTATATATACATCCTCCATATTGATATCCCTAGCTTGGTCAACGGTCCTTTTTAACGTTTTGTCCATCGTCACAGGAGCCTTGAGCTCCATTTATGTATTAAGAGGCCACAAATCAAAATTAGATTTCCATTTGATTTTAGGTCTAGGCTCATGTGCATAAGTTGAGGCTTTTGTCTTTTCTCTCCTTCTGGAAATCACACCCTTAGGCTCATAGTGCCAGATATTTCCCTTGTCAAAATCCATGTTTTCGAGTAAGGCTTGTCTTGCTTTCACAACAAAAGGACCCATGGGTTTTCCCAATTTAAAAATATATCCTTTCTTTGCTGGAATGAAATGGATCATGTCTACATTGAGGCTCTTCCTAGTGAATTCTAAGGGAAAAACTCTCATGGGCATGAGTACAAGTAGGTGGAAAGGAGGGAGCTCACACCCATAGACCCTGATTTTTGTATAATTATCATAAAGGTACCAGCCCCCCACCATAGTATCTTTCTAAGTTGGAGAAGCTCTTTCTGTTGGGGAATAATTATGGGTGGAGTGATCCAAGATCTTTTACTTCTATATGTATTGGAATTACATATAATATCTTATTAATCATGGAACTTAAAAACACAGAAAACAATGCGGAAATAACATGATAAACAAGAAACCATGACATAATGATTTGATTATGGAGTTCGTCCAATTCAGACTACGTCTTCGGGCCCTTCTCAATAGTGGGGAGGCCTTCATTCATTAAGTGGTATAAAAAGAGATAAAATTACAAGAAACATTCTTTACAATCCTTATACATCCAAAATGGAAGATGGGCGAAGAATGGAGAGCCCATCTTCAGAAAAAGACAGTACCACTAAAATCCTGGTGAAAAATTGTGCAAAATTGCTTATCCAAACACACAATTTGGATAATCGGGCCTTCTACAACTTCTCGGAACCTCCCTGTCACTCAAGGAAAGGTCCTGGCCTGTTGCTAGGCTAGGGTCTATTGTGTGCAATGCTTCTGGACTATTTTGTTGATCCCCTCTCTCCTTCCGACACAAATGGGCCTTTAGATAAGCATGCAACAATCCTTCAATACCTGCGAAGTTTCCAACCATAGACCAAGTTAAGCAAGCGTGATTTGTCTTACAACCAAGGATCTCGGCCCGGAATGGTTCATGGCAACAAACCTTACAAACATGGAAAACCTCTTAACTGCCCATTTAAACTTGGTGACTTTCACTATCAATAGTTCCCATAATCAGTGTTCCATCAGCGTACAGAGTAGCTTGTATATCACATGGACTGTGATACAGTGGACCCACTCGACTTATAAAACACAACATATAAAACATCACATCCAATAATCCCCATTGCAAATCGCAATCGACGAGGGTCGAGGTGATACTCCATGCTCCCACTGCGATCTGTGATTGCGATTTTATCACATCCCAACTAGCTTTGTCAAGGGCCAATTCTTAACACTTTTTCCTCCTCTAATATGTGATATGCGATATTGCAATCACAACCGGAATCTTGCTGGGGCCGATTCTTAAACACTTGCCTTTTTGCGATTGCGATATGCGATTATTGCATCGAAACTTTCCTAGGGCTAATTTTCCTTAACTTGTTTCTTCTCCTTGATGCGATATACAACATGCAGGATCAATGGTAGACTTCCACTTAGCGCTTCCCCATTCACTGAGACTTTGCCACGTCATCTCCTCTTGCCAACTAGACAAGTCAAACTTGATCTTTGACTTGCTCTAACTTCTTCATATGAACTAAGACTTGAGTGTCGTTTGCACTGTTGGAATTAGGATGACGAGCACTTTGATCTGATTCTAAGTTTATCCAAATTATTCCACTTTTAGTTTTGAGCCTTTTACCATACCACTGGTACATTTTGAAGATCCACCTTGATCAATCCTCCAGGATCCTCCTGGATCAATCCTCCCCACTAAGATATTTTGGATCGCAAAAATACTTTTTAGTCAATTGGAAAGTGAGGAAATTGCTCCCTCACTTTTTCTTTCTCCATCCATCAAGCTTTAATCAGATGCATTCCTTTGAAGCCAAAACGAATATACTCCACATCTCCCCGTCGTGAAGTTCTGGTTTTCCTATCGAGTATGATGTGTTTGGGCAGCTTGTCTAGATACTCTGGTGCAAAATCATCCACTGTAGGAATCTGTGCAACCTCTTCAGTATCCATAATCAATGGAGGTTCATAAATCTTCAAGTTTTCAACATTTACCACTGAGTACACTTGAATATAAGCAGGCAAGTCAAGACAAAAAGAATTGTCTCCAATCTTTTCCAATATGGTGAAGGGACCCTATCGAATGGGTCTCAATTTCTTCCCTTCTCCCTTCATTCTATCCTCTATGATGTGGAGCCATACCTTATCCCCAACTTGAAACTGATGGTCAACTTGGTGCTTATCATGTCAAACTTTATACCAAGCCTGACTCTTCTCCAACTTCTCTTGTACTGCATGATGAATCACCTGTATCCGTTGAATAAACTTCAATGCTTTGTCCCTATCATCTCGTCCATTTCCATCCTCATCTTTCCCAAAGACCATGTCTAAAGGATCCCTTGGTAGATAGTGAAAACATGTCTCAAATGGTGAGCTTTGTGTAGATGAATGTGTTGCTCGACTGTATGTATGTTGCACATAAGGAAGTTGTTCATCCCACAACTTGGGTTGTTTTCCACAATAGCCTCATAACGATTGTACCATGGTGCAGTTGATGACCTCTATCTGCCCATCGGCCTATGGATGAAATTTCTTACTTCTTTTTAGCTTAGTGTCCATCATTCTCCACAAGCTGATCCAAAACTCTCCAAGAAAGTAAGAGTCTCGATCTGACACCATAGATGTGGGCAACCCAAAATGGACCCAAACATGCTGAAAGAAAAGATAAGCAGTTTGCTCAGCAGTGAACTGCTTTTTACAAGGCATTAAAATACACATTTTACTAAAATGATCCATGACAAGATACAAATAGTCGCGACCTTTCCTAGACATAGGAAAACCACCTATAAAGTCCATGGATACACTTTCCAATGGTTGACCTGGAATAGACAGTGGTGTGTAGAGCCCAATTTTTCTATTAGAGGGCTTTGAAACAAAACACAACACACAACCCTTTACAAAGTGAGTCACGATTTTTTTCATATGAGGCCAAAAGCAAAATCTCTGTAAATGACATAAAGTTTTTCCAATCCCAAAATGACCAGAGAGGTATGAGCCTCTCGGATTACATGAAGCCTTTCACCAATGGGTATGCATAGCTTTGCAAGGTGGTACAATAGTTTTCCCTGCAAATAATAATTGTCAACCTGTGATCCACGATTCAGTTTTGCATAGATTTCCTTAAAATCATCATCGTTAGCATATTGCTCAGCATAAATTTATAACGAAAAAGAAACATTTTTTCAAAACTACAGATGCCAAAAGAGGAGGGTGAGAAAGCATATCTGCTATGTTGTTGCCGGTTCCCTTCTTGTATCTTATTACCAAATGAAACTATTGGAGGAAAGCCATCCATTTGAAATGACAGGCTTGCTGAAGCTTGGTTTGTGACTGAAGGTACTACATGGGTTGATGATCCATATGGATGATAGTCTCCTTGTCGATCAGGTAGTGTTTCCACTTCTTTACACTCTGAACCAAGGTGTACGACTCCCTGTCGTACGTGGGATAATTCACAACAGTATGGGAGAAAGTCTCTGAATGGTAACATATAGGCTTATTTTGCTACATCAATACAGTGCCCATGGCATATCCACTGGCATCTATTTCAATCTCAAAAGGGTAATGAAGGTCTGGTAAGGCTAGCACTGGTGTTATTCCGATCTTCTCTTTCAGTGTGTCGAAGTATTTCTACTACTTTCCTCCCCATGGAAAGGTCTGCTTCACACTGGTCAATGCATCTAACGGAGCTACAACAACAGAGAAGTTTTCAATGAACCTTCTCCAATATTGTACCGTGCCCAAAAAACTTCGGACCTTTGTAACATTGGGGGGCCTAAGCCACTTCATAATCACATCTACTTTAGAGGGATCTATCATCAAATTCCCATTACTAACTATGTGGCCTAAATAAACCAGAGGGGTCTTACCAAACTCACATTTTGACAGCTTCACATACAGTTTTTTCATTTTTCAGAACATCAAGCACTTTCTTCACATGACATACATGTTCATCCCATGTCCTACTATAAACAAGAATATCGTCCAGATATAAAATCACAAAGTTATCAAGAAAATGTGTAAACAGATCATTCATTACCCTCATAAACGTGGTTGGAGCATTTCACAGTTTGAATGGCATCACCATCCATTCAAGCAATCCCTGTTTGGTTTTGAATGCAATCTCCCAAACGTCTTTCTCCGCAATTCTAACCTGGTGATATTCTCTTCGCAAATACAATTTTTTAAAATAAACAACATTTTTCAATTTATCTAACAATTCATTAATGTGAGGGAGAGGGTATTGATTCTTCACCGTAATATTGTTTAGCACCCTGTAGTCTACACGCATTCTCCATGTATCATCTTTCTTTGGCACCAACACAACTGGTGAGTCGCACGGAGAAGAACTCAGTGTTATGACCCCTTAATTTAATAGTTCCTGCACATGTTTCTTGATCTCCTCCATCTTGATAGAAGCTATATTGTACATGTCAACATTTGATAAAGGAGCATCCTGTTGTAAATGGATTTCTCGTATTGGGGGCAATCCTCTTGTCTCCTGAAACAATCCATCATAATCAAAAATAAATTTCAAAAAATTATTTCTTATAATCAGGATTACAACCTTTGAAAGCATCAACCATCTCGACCTCTTTCACTCTCACTATCATGAGCATGCACCCTTTGCTGGAATTAACTAGTTGTTTAATCTATCCTACACTTACAAGGCGAGCATTAAATTTTGTATGATGAGCTCTGACTATATATTATACCCCATCCTTTATGAGGTGGTGTTTATTTTCATGCCAAAAGAAAACTTCCTTTCTGTCATATAGATACGGACTTCCCAAGATGATTCCATAGATGTCCAAAGGTACAACATCTAACTCTACCTCATCAACTAATTTGGAAGCAATAACAAATATGGCCCTACACTGCTTGGTGACCTGTAATTTGGCTTTATCGCTTACCCAACCAAGTGAGTATGGACTCGGATGAGGCTTAGTTTCCAGGCCTAACTTTTTCATTAAGGACTCTGAGATTAAGTTTGGTTGGGAACCTGAATCGAATAGACTTTTCGCCGTTGTGTGTTTTATAATAACTCTAATGTGGAATAACTCAATTCTCTTTTGTTGATTACTTACAGGCTCATTCAAATAACTAGTACTTTCAATCGCATCAGAACTATCATTGACATAAAGAGTATGTCTTGCGCCGACAATGGTGATTAATGTCTCAACGTTAGAATCTGATCCAAGGTCCTACGATGTTGCCACTACCTTCTATTTCCCATTTCCATTGAATCTCTCTGGTCTCAACTCCGGATGCAGCTTCCAAGAGTGGTCCTAGTCATGACCATATTTCATGCAATGAATGCAAGACGATGTTGCTTCATCCCCTTTCTTAGTTGCAACAATGTTCTTATCCTTCCCCTTGCCTTTCTTCTGGAATTTTCCATGTTGAGGTTTGAATGGTGTTTTCTTGGCTTGATCATCTCTGTCATTCTTGCCTCATCTTTCAATATGAATCGCCTTTACGTTGGTCACATAAATTGTAGTAGGCTCGAACAGTAACAGTGAGTGTCTTATGTAACTATGTAGTGCACCAACATACTTAGTTACATTCTTAAGTGAATCTAATGAGATTCCCATATTTAATGCTTGTTTCTGAAATTCTTCATTGAAGCTTTGTATATTTTTTCTTTTACCTTTCCTTAGATATTGCCATTCCATAAGTTCCTTTTGTTTATAACCCAAAGGGTAAAATTGGTCTTTCAATGCATAAATAAAACTAGAGCGAGAAGACAAAAGTTTACCTGACTTTGTACTGCCCTTCTGCAACTTTCTCTCCCACCAAAAGAGAGTAGTGCTGCTCAGCTAAATATATGATAACTCTAATTTTTCCTCATCTTCTTTGATCCGCTAGATCCAATAGTAAAACTCTATTTGTGTTATCCAATTATTAAGTTTTTCTGCACTACACTCTCCACTGTACATGGGTCGGTCAAACTTTACATCTAACTTGAAGAATCGTTTCTTAGATGAATGTTTGTAATCTCAATGAGAGTGATAAGAACTATCACTTGAAGTAGGAGAGGGAGGAGGCTCTTCTACACCACCTTCATGATTTTCCAATCCATTTCCATCGACATCCTTCTTCTCGTGCCCAACTACCTTCTCATACTCTAAAAACAATTTGCTCACTTTCTCTGCCATATTGTAGAATACCTTGCGGAAATTCTGCTCGTCTTCCCAATGAGCTTCTTCATTGGCCATGTTACTTCTTCGTTGTGTACGTCCTACTTCAAGATCAAAGGACTTAATCGTTCCTTCTCCTTTTTTCATTTTGTTTCGAGTTAGCATATACTCCTGAAATTTGCATCTACAAAGACATGCTCTAATACCAAACTTGATCCAAGATCTTTTACCTCTAGATGCATCACAATTACATATAATAGAGCTTATTAACCATGGAACTTAAAAACACAGAAAACAATGCAAAAAAAAACATGATAAGAAAGAAACCATGACACAATGATTTGCTTATTGGAGTTCGTCCAATTTGGATTATGCCTCCAGGGCCTGCTCAATAGTGGGGAGGCCTTCATTCATTAAGTGGCATAAAAAAATATAAAAGTACAAGCAACATTATTTACTATCCTTATACCTCCAAGCTAGAATATGGATCAATAAAGGAGAGCCCAACTTCAGAAACAAATAGTACCACTGAAATCCTGGCAAAAAATTGTGCAAAATCGCCTATCCAAACACCCAATTTGGATAATCAGGTCTTCTGCAACTTCTCGGAACCTCCATGCTACTCAAGGCGAGGTCCCAACATGTTGCCAGGTTAGGGTCTATTGCATGCAATGCTTCTGAACTATTCCATTGATCCCATCTCTCCTTCTTTCGACACAAATGGGCCTTTATATAAGCATGGTGACAATCCCTCAATACCCAGGTATTTTCCAACCATAGACCAAGTTAAGCAGGGGAGATTTGTCTTACAACCAAGGATCTCAGTCGGGAATGGTTTATGTCAACAAACCTTACAAACATGGAAAATCCCTTAACTATGCATTTAAACTTAGCGAATTTCACTATTGGCAGTCCCCGCATTCAGTGTTCCACCAGTGTATATGCCAACCCATATATAACGTGGCTTGCGATACAACAGACCCACCGGGCTTATAAAAGACAATATATAAAACATCACACCTAGCAGTCCCCATCATAAATCGCAATCGGTGGAGGCCAGAGTGATACTCAATGCTCCCGCTGCGATATGCAATTGTGATTTTATCACATCTCAACTGGCTCTTCCAGGGGCCAATTCCTAACATGTGTTCCTCCTCTGATATGCAATATGCGATATCGCAATCACAACTGGGATCCTATCGGGGCTGATACTTAAACACTTGCCTTTTTGCGATTGTGATATGCGATTATCGCATCATAACTTTCCTAGGGCCGATTTTCTTTAAGTTGCTTCTTCTCCTTGTTGTGATATGCAATATGTGGTACAAATGGCAGCCTCCCACTTGGAACTTCCCCATTCACTGAGACTTTGCCATGTCATCTCCTCCTACCACCTGGAAAAGTCAAACTTGATCTTTGACTTGCTCTCACTTCTTCATATGAACTTGGATTTGAGTGTCGTTCACCCTGTTGGAATCAGGATGACGAGCACTTCAATCTGATTCTAAGTTTATCCAAATTCTTTCACTTTGAGTTTTGAGCCTTTTACCATGCCACTAGTACTTTCTGAAGATCCACCTGGATCAATCCTCCAGGATCCTCTTGGATCATGGGGAGACAA
Organism: Pinus taeda; assembly: GCA_000404065.3. Classification (NCBI taxonomy): domain Eukaryota; kingdom Viridiplantae; phylum Streptophyta; class Pinopsida; order Pinales; family Pinaceae; genus Pinus; species Pinus taeda. The sequence continues at coordinate 23,901 of APFE031147839.1, read as the reverse complement.
TGTGGATAATTATATATGCAATAGCCATATAGGTTGATATGAAATGAGAGTAACCACCAACGTTTGGTCTTCTATTGACTGAAACATTCCAATCAAAGATGAAATTCCTTTGTTTGTTGTGAGTAATCAAACTGAGACCCAAAAAATCGAACTCTTCGATGTGGGTGTACATAAACCGGTAGAACAAAAGTGAATAATATCGGAAATAAGATGTGGTGGGAAAGTGATGCAACTAAAAGAATATGGTTGTGGATAGGTAGGCCAGGATGTCGAACAAACAACCGAGATGCATCATTTTGTGTAGAAATCCCAGGATGACTTGTTGGTCATTTGTCGTATTCCCCCAATAAAAATGAAATTATAGATAGGATGGGATGAATGGGCTCGATGAAGAGGGTGACTGGGAAACTCTTGAAATTAGGTAGAGATTGCACGCAAGGAACTAGGATCTTTTTCAAAAAGGGCTGCTCTTCATGAGGTAGAATGGTAACATAATGATAGATTAGGGTGACATCGGTAAATGAGTACATCCCAGAACAGTGGGGAAAACTAGGGCTTTCTGGATCAATTCAGGGTTTGTTTCAAATATTTTGGTCCCAGAGGTAGAAATGAAGTAATTTTTCTCATCAATGTATTTGCAATAATCTAGGAAATGAATTCAGGGAAGTGATGAATGTAAGGCATGATTTGGTAGTATAGACTGGTGTCAACTATCCGGAAGGCATCTTCCCCCCTAACATGGTTTCTGAACACGTCAAAACAGAGGTTGACGAGGTGGTAAGCATAGGCCAAGTCATAACTTTGGCCCTTGGTGTCCATGAAAGGTTCGAGGACAAAAGAAGACTTGACTTCACAGGTTTTCAAGGTTTCAGCTATCGTTTTCTTCATTTTACGAGTAAAATCACAAATTACAGGTGGTTGTGAATGGTAGGCTACCTTGTTTTCATAGGCGCAGTTGAAAATGATGCTTGGAGCAGGTCTTTAGGTGGTTCGAGTGGTCAAACAGGGATCCTCTGCAGGCAACTGATGGGGAGGATTGCACCAAGAACTTGAGAGTGACTTTCAAGAAAAGGAGGCAGGAGCGGGATGATTTATAGTAGGAAGGTGTTACAGATCCATTTGGGCACATCACTCCCATCATTCAGATCAGTACGCTTGGGGCTCATCAAACCCTAATTCTGTTGCTACATGCCGTAGACAAGTCAACACTTTGAATGCCTCCTTCCCTGAGAGTTTCTTGGCCTGAAGCTCTCCAAAAATGCCTCCTTGAGGGACCAGCGCATCCTTGGTCAGGGGTAAGTGCGCTTCAGCGTAGGTAGGCCCATGTCAGGGTGCTTTCCAGAGCACTTAGGCCCACTTTGACCTGCGTTGGGTGAGATTGAGCGAAATCCACATAGGGTTCTGGGAATATTCTTATCTTCTAGAGCGATCTAGAATATTCCCACACATATCATGTCCTATGAGCTCAAAATTGGATAGGGAATGAGTTAAGTAATGTCCTATCCTCTCATCCTTTCCTCCAGGGAAACTAACTCTAAGTTTGGAAGCCCATTCAATACCCTCATTTATGACCAAACCACCATCATTTTCCTATAAATTGAGCACTCATCTAAGTGATTAGGGGCTGGACTTTGAGAATTTGTAAGGAGATACTGTTGGTGCGAGGCTTTAGATTGTAATCAAGTATTGTTATGTTGTAGAAGTGTTGTGCCTTTAATGTGATGTTGGTTGGAACCCAAGCTGGAAGAGTGGAAATGGATCAGACTTCATGGTTGTAATTCTTCCTTCTAATTAATAAAGTTGTTTACACCTTTTCCCATATTCTTGTCTTTATGTATGATAATTATATGTGTAAATGCTTTCGATTCCATTTGCTTGTAGTAGATAGATCTCTTTCTTTGATTATTTTTTGTCTTCTGTTTATGATTACAGGTACTTGTTGAGCGGATTAAATTCAAGAAGGAGCGACGGGAATCAAACAAAGGAGACAAAGGGAAGTGAAAGATAACAAGTAGGTCCCTTGTCTTATTTATATTCAATAGAAAAAGGTTAAGCACTTTAAATATGTTGTTCTAGGTGTAGCTACCCACCTAGGAAAATTGTGTTTATCTGTAGATGCCAAATTCCACATAACAATTTGGCGACTCCACTGGGAAACGATCATCGATGTCGGTCATCATCCACTTTGGAATCTCCTCATCACATCATAAAACATATCACTTGACATTAACATTTTTTGACTTCATGCTTTAGGGGAAGCTGTTATAGATCCATTTGGGCACATCACTCCCATCATTCAGATCAATACCTTTGGGGCTCATCAAACCCTAATTTAGTTGCTACATGCCCTAGACAAGTCAACACTTTGAATGCCTCCTTCCCTGAGAGTTTCTTGGCCTAAAGCCCTCCAGAAGTGCCTCCTTGAGGGACCATCACAACCTTGGTCAGGAGTAAGTTTGCTTCAATGCAGGTAGGCCCATGTTAGGGTGCTTTCCAGAGCACTTAGGCCCACTTTTACTGGCACTGGGTGAGATTGAGCGAAATCCACATAGGGTTCTGGGAATATTCTTATCTTCTGGAGCCATCTAGAAGATTCCCACACTTATAATCTCCTATGAGTTTGAAATTGGATAGGGAATGAGTTAAGTAACATCCAATCCTCTCATCCCTTCCTCTATGGAAACTAAATCTAAGTTTGGAAGGCCATTCAATATGCTCATTTATGACCAAAGCACCATCATTTGCCTATAAATTAAGCACTCATTTAAGTGATTAGGGCCTGGAATTTGAGAATTTGTAAGGAGATACTGTTAGTGTGAGGTTTGAGATTGTAAGCAAGTATTGTTATGCTGCCGAAGTGTTGTGCTTTTGATGTGATGTTGATTGGAACCCAAGCTGGAAGAGTGGCAATGGATCAGACTTCATGGTTGTAATTCTTCCTTCTACTTAATAAAGTTGTTTACACCTTTTCCCATGTTCTTGTCTTTATGTATGATGATTATATGTGTAAATTATTTTGATTCCATTTTCTTATAGTAGATAGATCTCTTTCTTTGATTGGTTTTTGTCCTCTTTTTATGATTATAGGTACTTATTGAGCAGATTAAGTTCAAGAAAGAGCAACGGGAATCAAACAAAGGAGACAAAGGGAAGTGAAAGATAACAAGTAGGTCCCTTGTCTTATTTATCTTCTATAGAAAATGGTTAAGAACTTTAAATATGTTGTTCTAGGTGTAGCTACCCACTAGGGAAATTGTGCTTATCCGTAGATGCAAAATTCCACATAAGAGAAGGGTGTCGACAGAATGATGTGGTGGTGATGTCAGAATAGGGCAGATGCATTGCATGATGGGATTGGTCAGGGGAGGGAGATATGTGCACTGGAGTGGGGGCCACCAAATTACCTCTTACTGTCGATATCATCATCACTTGAAGAAAGGTGCTAGTGGGTTGGCTCACCTGGTGTGTGGTCCCCACGGTACTTCGACGAGTCGACCAATGGATGGGTAAGTCCCGCCCTCACCCCTTGGGATGGATCTAAGGCGTTGGATCATGCTCTGACTTTCAACTTCGGGGGGTTCATGTGGGCTATCTATAGTGCATGTTAAGCCCTCCAGACTGATCTAGAATCACTATTGATCAGGGATGAACAAAGATTAGTCCAGAAACTGCGCAATCTTCAACCAATGGTTAGACCCATGTAAAGGTGCTTACCTATTTTTTTTTGCTACTCAGTCAATAGCTTGATAGGCACCGTATTACACTTTCGATTCTTCCACTTGTGCACTGAGCTTCAATATTTCTCCCTTAAACATGCTTTAACCAAAATTTTGATTTGCGAAACCATATCAATGACCCTTGGTGGCAATTTATTTTAGTTTATTTTAAAAGAGTGATAACATTGGCTTCAACTGGGATAGTGTATTGGATGCAATGCACCGAGAACTTGCAACTTAGAATTTCGCTCCTTGGGCATGGAGTCATTTTATTGAAAAAATTTGCTCAAACAAGAAGAAATAAAAGAAAACTCTAAACAATATTGGTTATTTACAAATAGAATACCAATATTTACAATGAGTGAGGGTGGTACCTATTAGTGTCAGCCTTTCCAGCCTTCCTCCAGTGATCAAATATGCTCTTACAAAGTGGTCTTAGAGTGTCAAGGTCAAATTTTGTCATTTCAGGGAGTCTTCAAGCAAAATTTGGTCACTAGGAATTAGGTCTAGGGTTTGTTTTCACTCTTTGCAAAGGCCAATAGGGACAAGGACATGCTTCGCCACATGAAGACTCACTATTGGGCTCGCATGCATGTTTGCAAAGCGAGAATGAAGGTCCTCAAAAGGTGTTTGAGCAAAGCACAAAAACAACGCAAAAGGCCTGATCCGCTTCGAGTTTTGGCCGAGGCTTCACTAGTTGAGCATGATACAATATAGAGGGTATTCACTCCAATTTTGGGCAAATTTGGAGAAAATTTTGTCGTTTCAAAATTTTTGGCTTGCAAAACAGGTTTTTGGGTTCTATGCGTCACGCTCAGCACACGACCCACAAGATGGAGAGGTCCAAATCACATGTGGCTTACATTTTTGGATTTTTCATGATGAAATACACATGCTTAGAAATTGCCAAGGCATTTCATCAAGTTTTGGGTGATAAAAAGCTCAAAAAACATCATGAAAATCACCTTTCTGCCACTTTTTGCACTAGCAGGAAATACTTTTGGGAGAATCCACTTTTGGAGGGTCAAATGGAGACAAAATTGGAAACTTCCACTTGGGTTGGAAAGTAGACATCCAAGCCTTTCCAACAAGCCAATTTGAGCTCAATTTGGATGCCGGAAAGTGCCCCAAAAGTAGATGCAAAGGCTCGCGGTGCACAGGGCTCAGGCGCGCGGCGCATAGGGTGTTTTGACTCAGTTTTCCTCCTCAGCTCAGCGAATCAAGCCAGTTTCACCTGTTTTGACTTGTGATGGGATTTTTCACCCTCCTTGATGTAATTATTGGATATTTATGTTGTTATGACACTTATTTACCTATTCTATATGATTCATTCATAAAATAACAAAAATGTAATGAATGAATTGGTTTCCTAGCTTATAGAGGCAAGTTGTTTTGACTGCCTAGATTGTAGTGCTTAGTTTAGAATTGGTTGAAACAGCTCCTAGGATGATGAGCTCGACCTCTAGAGGCAAGGGAATGTGTTGGCTTGCCTATATTATGTATTTTCTTAGTCATTTTCAGGGTTGGACTCTTCGGAATAGCTTGATACTCTATTGTACATTTCTTATCTGCATTTTTGGCAAAGGAAAGACCAGGGTTTTGCAGCACTATTTGGGATTCATGTGGCTTTATGTCTTGATGGTTTGTTTCTTTCAGTACTTGTAAGTTGTGTATGTGTACCACTTTCCTTATTTAATCTTCTGCAATTGAACAAATGAAGTGTTAAGGTAGAATCCATAATTTGCTATGCTCTGCCTTTAAATTTGTTTAATTTTCTATGTTTTCTTCAGTTAAGGAGAATCCTTGAGACTTCCTTGCTCTCCTTAGCTCCTCACTAGTCAGATATATTCATTCAATCACTTTTAAGGCATCAAAACAATCGCCTATCTTGCCCCAAGTTGACCTCTGCAAAAGCTGTGCCTCATCCCCGCACCCAAAATTGCCTTTCCCTTGAATTCAACAAAACGCTAAAAACTCAATTCCAAAGTCCTTGTACTTCATACCTAGCCTAAAATTAGTCATCATTTCAGTCATCTCGACCTCGTTGATTATCTTTTTCCGAGATTGACCCTGAGAGAGTCCTCTCCTGTCCTCGTAGGGCTAGCTACGAGGCTGAGCGTGGTTTGATGTAGCCTCGAGTCTTACCTTATTTCATCCTAAGGTAGATTTGAGCGCTAACATGGAGCAAGAGTGGGATCATTTTAATCAGAAATTGCAAGGCACTCCCAAAACCTCAAATGCTTAAGAAACAGAGGAATTCAAAACTCCTCTGCATGTTCAAAAATATACAAAGCCCAAGTCTGCTGACAAGCAATATACACCTATGGAGGAACAAACAACAATGTCTGAGCATACTGAAATTATCCCTGCTCTGCCCACATCAGAGATTGTTCTCAAAGTGACTGAAATACCTCCACTTGATGTGTTCTATAGCCCTCTCCACAAGGCTATAGTTAGAAGGCAGAGGAAAAGGAGAAGGATAGATGCACCTGAATTCCCAGCTGGAAACGAGCCCATGGACGTTGTCTAGAAGGACATTAATTTCAATCCTGTCAAGAACTTAACTAGACTATCGCAATTCATGGGAGCATATGCATTGGCCACTATGGAAAAGGCTACTGATGTCTCTACTCTACTAAGGGAGAAAGAGGAAAGAATTGCGCAACTCAAACAAGAGCTCGAGGCAGAGAAATTAATCACAAACAGGAAGGTGGCGAAGCAACTAAAGAAATTGCAACAAGACATGGAGGTCTTGAAAATAAGCCATGAGGCCGATACATCGGCCAAAAACATGCAACTATAGGAAATGCAGCGATCCATGGAAAGATACAAGGACATTCCCACTACTGAGGAGTTCATCAAAGAGGCCTTGGAATTAAATTCCCTTCTGGTGAGACAACAAGAGTATCTCTGATAAAATATGTCACATATTACTTCCTATCTTACTACTAGCGACCAGCTGACATACAAGGCAATCGACCAGAGAACGAAGTTTAATGATTTAAACACCAGAATCTTTGAGTTCATTGAGTGGCAGGAAACAGAAGATGGAAAGAAGGCCAATCTACCTGAGATTGAAGAAAATCGTAAAGACATTCTCTTTATAGATTGGGATGCCAGAATCAAATAGGCTAAGCTAGCAGTCGTAAGGGCAGCTGGAGTATCAAAGAACGTCATCAAATCAGTGAACCACATCCTGTTCGCCACCAATCTCATTGAGGAAGGCAATACAAAAGAAATGCCCGATTTAACTACTCTGTATAAAGACTGGCAAGAAAAGGCTGGGATTCAAAGAGAGGCAACTGTGAAACTAACCATGACCAACTTGGAGTCGTATTGGTAGTATCTGGTTAAGCCACATAACCAGATTATGACTATCAACTATTGACTTCACACGACTCAAAGGATGTTGCCACCGCTCACCAATGTGATCTTCATAGGACAACTCAGAACTCATTTCAGGCCACCTCCTCAAATTCAACCGATGACCGATATTTGCGTTTTAAAGGACAAGCTGGCAGACATTAAGTCATCCTCTTAGTTTCTTTTTATTTAGCCTCTGTTTATTTTTGGAGTTATTTACCTAGTTAGGAGGAAGGTTGTTTGAAACCTCCTCAAATTTTGTATAATCTATTTTTGCACATTTAGTTAGTGTAGTATTATACCCTTCTCATGCATTTAGAGAAGGGTCCAGAATTTTATAAAAAACATTTGCAAAGAATGCACCACTGTAAGTTTGTGAATGCTTTGGTGAAATGATGGAACATGATCGTTTCTTTTAGATATCAAACTACTTTCCTTTGTTGGTGCACTTTTGTATTCTTGGGAGACAATTTGTTTTGAAGAAAGAAGTTGGTCTATGTCATTTGTCAAATGAGCATGACTTCACACATATGGTACTATTACGGTGTATGATTGATTCTATTTACATTTAATTAGTGGTAAAACTTTACTTTCATGGATTATATGTGAGATTTATTATTTCTGTTAAGCGTTAATTGCGCTTTCGTATGATGCCTAGCTGAAGTTGTGATTTTCATATATAACTCATCATATACGTGATATATTTTATAAATTCTTTTGACTAATTATTTAGTCAAAGGAATTATCTTTTACATTATCATTTCTATTTATTTGTGTTCAATCTTTATTATCACATGCTAAATAGATATCCTTGTAGATCACATATCGCACAAGAACACCCGGGTTTATATTAGAATAAGTTAGTTAGAGAAATTGCATTGTAGAATAGGTCACTTCGATTATCATTATTCTATTGCAAAGCACTCATAAACTACCCACTCTCATCTTAAAACCCATACTGGGAAACTGGTCCCACTATCCCCAGTCGGAGCCACCACTTTAAATGGAAAAGGAGTTGTCTTAAGGTCCGGACTGGGTGGTTATCCCCCATGTTTTGGAAGTAGAATTCTGAGGCCACAACACAACCACACCATGCTTATCTGGAAATGCCAAGGCTAGGCTGAAAAACACCACCCGACCTGGAAAAACCCATGCCCATGACAACAAGAGAACTAGGAAGACATAATCATAACCATGCATGCTAAATCTAGCAAGGAAATCATACATGAAAATCGATACCTCCAAATAATCCTGCTGTAGCTGTTAGATCCTGCTCTTCCTTGATTGATATTTTCTTCCTCTTGCCTTCTTTTCTTTTCTTGATCCAATGCTGAAGTGCTCCAAGAAAACTCTGTGTCCAAGAGTAAGAGAGAGAGAGAGAGGATAGAGAGAGCTCAAGAATAGAATTGACAAATCGTACCAACTGATCCTTAGAAGCCTTTTATTAATGAGGCCTCTATTTTCTTCATTTTTCATTATTTTCCTCCTCACACCTTCCTTTTCTCCCAATTTACTTTATTTTCATAAATAAAATTCCAATTAATGCCATTTTCCTTTCCAAATCATTTGCCATTGTATTTGCCAATTTCCTTAGTCATAATAAACCAATTGATCACCCACAATAGGATGTCTTTCCCAACATCCAACTTGGAATAAGTGTCCCATAACCCTTGTTATTATTTTTCCTTTATTAAATTTTGTTACATGGAATTTTCACCACAGTTGTTACATTGAAAATGGTAACAATGGCATAAGAAATCATCTCCAAGGTTCATTAAATGGAAGTAGTTTATTTTTCTTGTTTTATATAGGATACCAATTATGTGGTGAAATAACTATATTGTGTCAAATAGGCATAATGGAAGAATATATTGATGTTTTCAAGTGTTTGGCTATTGAAACAAAAAATAAATTGATGACCTTTTTAATTAATGGTTTAATGATTGTCTTAAGGAGGAAATCAAATCCCAAGAGGAGATTATGAAAACCCTTTTTTCTACCTCTCTTGTAAATGTCACTATGAATTGTAATTCATGTAAATATTGTGGAAATACAAATCAGGACTGGGCTAGAGGAGTGGACATAGATTCAAAGATTAAGGGGGAGGAGTTGCTTGTGTTGGGTGTAAACCCAAGCCAATTCATTTATTTTACCACCTATCTCCCTAATGAATTTATAACCCTACTGGTGCAAGCATTGAAGATGTGTATGGGCCACCTTAGTGAAGGATGAACCCATACAATGCCTAACCTTATGGGATGTGTGGGTATGGTCAACATGAAAGGGGTAGACAACTGGGTTAGCAAAGAAAAAAAATATCAATGAGAAGGAGAGGAGGGATACAAGGTATGATCATATAGGAAGAATGGAAATTCAATAGAGCTCATAGAAGACAACACAAGGAGAAATCATTACGGGAGAACACAACGAAGTGTGGTGTGAAGTGAGGACAAGAGAAGAGAGGGTGGAGACACTATGTGCTTTGGATTCCTATAGAATTGAGCAGGTGAAAACACTATGTGATCTAGAGTCCTGTAGAGTTTAGCAAGTGGAGACACTATGTACTCTACAGTCTTGTAGAGTTTAGTGGGTTGAGACATTGTGTGCTTTGGATTCCTATAGTGTTTAACAGGTAGAGACACTACGTGTTATGGATTCTTTGTAGTGTTTAGCAAGTGGAGACACTATATTCTATGGACTCATGTGTGTTCTATTTGACTTGTATTATTGTGAGATCTCCTTGAGCACTTAACTCCTCATAATCAGAATCTAGCTCAGGGATGGTCAGCTACAAGAAAGATTGCAGTGTAACTGTCCTACAGTTGGTTGGAGAGTTGAAGTCCCTCCCTTAGTTTCCAATCATTCAAGTTATATGTATGTGTGTATGTTGTACTATGAATGATGAATGTTTTTTGATATATGTCATATCATTTAATGTGTCAGGATTGGAGGGATGTAATATTCTTTTTTTTCTATGATGAGATTCTTTATGTGTATGTTCTCATGGTCGTGAAGGTTGTGTTTATTTATATGCTTATAATGTGCAAAGCTATTTACATGGTCATGTATACTTGTTTGATGTGTCTAACTAGGTTGTTGCAATAGGTGAATTCCAATGTCTAATATGCTATGAATACCATGGATCTTGTTCATTTAATGCTTTTGTTTGTCTATTCTGTAAAAGGACTAAGAGTGTTGCAATGTATGACATATAAGGGGATCTGATAGTGTTGTTTAGGATCCATTATGTGATTTAACATAATGTTGTTGTATTTGAGTTATAGAGTGGTGCTAATTATGGCTCAGGTTGTTTAAATGCTTGATAGTAGGCATGTTGATAGGTCCATTGATTGTATTATGGCTATGTATAATATTTGGAATGTTCACTGCTCAAATAAGAGTTTGTCCAACAAGCAAGTTTGGTCGAGCTGGAATCATGCCATATTGTTTGGTCTAGTAGATAGAGTGTTTGATTATGTTGACAAGTGGAAGAAATCCTCTTGCAACAAGTGGGTATTCACCCAATTAGAATCTCAATTATACCCCTTTTCATTTGGGATGGAAATGCTCTCTAGAACAAAGGCCTAGTTTCAAGTGCTACTTTAATCTAACGAAATGATTAAAAATAATCTAATGAATGAAACTATATGAAATAACATATTATTTACAATAATATATTGACAAAATTATACAAATTTTTGTGTATATGAGATGGGATTTAATAATTTCAACAATAGGAGAAAGGTAATCACCCAAGTGCAATACTTAGAGAGTACAATCGATGTTTGGGATATTGATTTCACACACTGATATACATGCTCAATCATCCACTTGATATATTTTGGGCTCTTGTTAAAGAGATTCTCAATGATTATATATATATATATATTATATTATATATATATATATAATTATAATTTTTTAAAATGGTTTGCATGCAATAAACTAATCAACTTTTTAGGAAAGGAGACCTATCTCATGAATAAGAGCAAACCGTTTATCATTTTCGAATATTTGAAAAGAAGCGTTGATCTTCTTAAAGGATGGGAACGTACCTTAATTTATTTAAAGAGCTCAAAAAATCATTATTTATCGTTTCAAAAGAAAAGTTAGAAAGTATATTCAAATATTCAACAAGAATCGAAAAATGCATGAAAGCAATGAATTAGAACACTTGGCAATGCATTAAACAAAATTTAAAAGAATATGATATTCCAAACATGGAGTTCAAAGACATATTAGTTCCTAGTGGTCTTAAAAACTTTGAATACAACTTCTAATTAAAATATCAATATCATTGAGTAAAGATTTCCAACCCTTACTCTAATGTAAAGGATTTAATAAATACTAAAATTGAACAAATGAGATAATATCTGTTTTTATAAAAGAATTAAATTTATGGATTTTTTTACATAAAAAGAGAAACTAATAAAATATCTTTTATTTGACTTAATCTGTCATTTTGCTAGGTGTGCCATTAATTTTCCTCCATCAGTGGTGCTACTAGTTCTGAGCCATATAATTTTTTGGACGGGAGTAGTTTCTTTCCTTTTATCTTAAAGTATTGGGACCATTGAGTGAATCTATTAGATACTTGTGGTAGATGAACAAGCATGAAGCTTCTTAGACTGACTTGAGATTGAGCCATATGCCTTTCAATAGACCTCTTTTTCAATATATGTATTTGGATGAGGATTTAGAAATCAATTTCATTTGCTCAAAGGGAAACTGTAAGTCTTTTTGAATATCTTTTGAACCAAAGGTGTTTATCTCTTTGATTTTGTCATTGCTAGTTGTCCTTTTTTCTCTCAATAATTGCTAACAAATTGCTAGAGGTAATGTGTCCCTAAGTCCTTATCGATGAGGCATTTCAAACTCCTATATGATGTCTAATACACTTGTAACATCCCCTGGTTAATTTTCCAAGTAAATAAGATAAGACCATGGTCATGGGACACATATTTCAAGCTGAATGTTGGAAAAAACATAGTGATCAAAATCACTTGTGATTAATTAATGGCTATGCAAAATTGGAAAAGGAAAAGAGACAATACTTGACATTTATTTATGAAAATAAAGGAAAATAGGAGAAAAGGAAGGTGAAAAGACACATATTTTCATGCTAGGGAAATTAGAGGAAAAATGAAGAAAATAGAGGCCTCGATGATAAAAAGGCTTATGAGGATTAGATCATAGAGTTTTGTGAGTTTACTTCTAGAGCTCTTATTTCATTCTCTCATTCTCTCAACTCTTGCAAACTTAGAGCATTCTTGGAGCAAGTTTGGAGCACTATAGTAATCACTTGGATTTGGAGAAAGAAGACAAAGGAAAGAAGGGAGCACAAGGAAACAGTTTGATCAACAAAAACAACTAGATTTCTTTGCAGCTAACATGTTGCATATGGGATTTCCTTGTTTATTTCTAGATGCATGGTATATGCATGTGATTCTCTGGTTATGTATTGTCATTAGCATGGGGATTTTCCTGGATTGACAATGGTTTTAGCCTTGCCTTTCCATTTCCTGTGTATCCATGGCGTTGTGGGTTTTCCATTTGTTTTTCTAATTGGTGTTTAGTTTCCTTATGGCCATGGGTTGGAACAAACACTCTGGAAGCCCTGGAACAACTTGGGTTGAATTACTAGTTCCTGGAGTACTTGGTTGGGACAAACAGTCTGGAGCCCTTGGTGAGTTGAATTACTAGTCCTTGGAGCTGCAGTTGGAACAAACACTCTGGAATCCTATAAGGTTGTGGGTTGAGTTACTAGTTCCTAGAGCCCTAGACAATTTGGGTAGAGACTGATTTGGTTGATGTTAATGATTTTCTAACCATAGAGATGGAATCATTGCGGATGAGGGTTGAGATGGTTTGGTCTCTAGAAGCCCTAGTTTGGTTTTGTTTTGGTTTATTCCATGAGATCCCATATTCATGCTTAGAATATGGTGCGAGGTTGATTGGATGAAAGAGAGAATTGGTTTAGCTGAATCTATGGTTAGGTGGTACTTGGAAATCCCTGAGTTGGTTGACATTTTCATAAGTTAATAAGAGTTATTTTCCTATTGTGATTTATGAGCACTTGTATTAGTTATCATGTTGACATTATGGTTGATTGGCCATGGTTTTTATGCTGGTTATGTGATGTAATCTATCTATGGCTCTTGATGTGCTTTAATAAGCTATTTAATGGTTGATGTATGTATGGACTAACGAGCATTATTGTAGCTACCTAGAGAGGGCTTAGAGTCTTCTTGGTGATTCTCATATGGAGACTATCAGCTTATGATCAGATATGCATTCATGACCTGTAGCTTATATGTTTACCATATGTTTGACAAAACGTCTATTGTGAATTAGGCAGTCTAGGTCAAGTTCTTGCTTCAAGTTTGAATGTTTGGCATTTTCATCATGTAAATTATGATTCTGGAAAGTTACAAGCAATTATGGGAAATAGTATGGAGGATGGCCTGAAAATGTGGCACATATCATGGAACTGCATGCTCAAAATTGAATGATATAGGCCATAATCGCATGGAAGCAAGCCTATGCATGTGGTTGGAGGCCTATAACTGCACCCTTGCCTTGTTGTGTACGTGATTGGGGTGCTAGGCTAGAGAAGCAAGGTTCTACCTCAGGGATTGATCACCTCAGGTAGTTGTTCAACTCTTTAGTGATCTGTAGTCACTGTAGGATGTGAGTATGTGCTCAGTTTGTAGGCCCTACTTCCTTAACTAGAACTTGGAGGTAGGATCATGTCATAGTGACACTCATCTCATGTTTACCCTAGCAAGCTTGTGTGAGTGGGTAAATAAGGGAGGGGCAATTATAGATTGGTATCAGAGCTTCCAGCTTCAAACACTTGCACTGGATGGGCTAGGTGTGATGGTTATGCATGCATGTTAGTTGTCAATATATTTACTATGCATGGATTATGATGGTCATTGTTGTAGTATTGTGTCATCATGATGTTGATGTTGAGATGATTGATATGTTGATGTCATTATATATCTATATATATAGCAAGAAAGGCTCAATTTGACTTAGCCTTGGTCAAATTGAGAAAATTCAAAATTTCCACATCAGCAGACAACTTGGAGGTAGTTAAATGATGTGACATGGCTCTTGTCACTCAGTTAGATCAATAAATTTGAGTTAGAGGGAGTTCAATTATGCATGTGTGATTGCTAATTTGTAGCAATCCAATTCAATTATTTCCAGTTGTACTAAGTTAAACTAGTTCTAACAGTTGATAGAACTAGCTGGAGGTTAGTTTTGTAGTAGGACAATAGTCTAACTCAGTGATAATCCAATTAACTAATCAATCAACCAAAAATAGCTCATGCATGCAAGAAAATTGAATTGCTCAGCTGTGGTGGAGATTCCAAGGTAGTGTAACATCAGTTGTACACTAGTATTGAGTGTATAGGTGTTGCATGTAATCAATGATCAATCCTTGGTAATTGTGCAATAAATTTGGAGGAAATTCCTAAATAATAGGAGCCAATTTCCTCTGGATTTGCACTAGGAATAAGAGCTTAGGTGGAGGTAGAAATTGACTAACTTTGGGTTAGAGATTCTCGTTGAGTAGAGAGAACATTTATTATTTTGCAGGTGGAGCTCAATGTGAGTATGAAATTGTAATACATTATTTATTCATTTGATTAATGAAAGGAGGCTTAAGGGGTTTTTACTAGTTGGTTTCCCCTAGATAAATTTGTGTACTTGCCTGTGTTATTGATGCATGTTTGCGAATGTTGTTCTAAATTGTAAATTAGTTTTTACAGAGCAATAGAGTAGAATTGTGTCTCATGATTTAGATTAAATTTCTTTAGAAGTTGCAATTCTATCACCATATTTCTACATGATATAAGAGCTGGATTCACATTAGAATAAGAATTTCAATGTTGTTCCTTAGGAGTTTCGAATTTGCAGCTCCAGTGTAGCGGGATTTCCTTAGAGTTGGGAGAATTGCCTTAAATGGACTAAGAGTAGAGTATGCCTTGGAAGGCATCTCACATTTCATTGCTTGGAAGGATCACATGGAGGATGTGTTTGATGATATTCAATTACTAGAATTTGTCAAGTCGGACATTCCAAAAACAAAATTAGCTGATGCCCAGAACCTAGTCTAATGGAAGAAAGATGTAGCCAAGGTGAGAAGAATAATCCTAGAGGGAGTGAGAGACCACATTATCTCAGATCTCCATGGCAAAGAAACTCCTTTTGTAATGTGGAAGGCATTAGCTAAGCTATTCGATCATAAAAATGATCATAGAAAACTGGTTCTCAAAGATAAACTTTGAAACATTAAGATGCAGAAGAATGATACAATTTTGCAGTATCTTACTAGATTTACACAAGTTCGAGATGAGATTGAGGGGTTGTTGTGAATGTTGTAGAAGATGGCTTGGTGAGCCTAGCTCTTCTAGCCCTTCCCAAAATATGGCATAGCTACCAAGACTTGATGAATGGGAGGGAGAAATTACTGAATTGGGAACGCTATGGTCTGATTTGGTATAAGAATAAATCAGGCGAAGAAAAATTTACATTGGTTGGAAAGGGAAAGAGGGGAAAAGGGAAGACATCTCAAACCAAACCAGAATCTAGCAAAGGGGGGTAAGAAGAAAGAATTGTCCAAAATAAAATGCTTCAATTTCATGAATTCGGGCACTGTGCTACAAAGTGTCCACACAAAAAATATAGCAAGAAGAACTAAGGAGGAGTAGCAGGTGAAGCATTGGCTTCATAGTTTGAGTTAGACTTCACCCAGGTCACATGCTTGGGAAACACTGTGATAGGGAGTGTGTCTTACTTGGACTCAAGTGCCTCGTTCCACATGAAAAGGTGTAGAGAGTTTTTTCAGTGACTTGGAGGAGAAAGATCTCCAGAGGTATATTGAGCTTGGGGATGACGGAAGGTACAATGCTAGCAGGATTGGTACAGTATGTTGGCATTATGGCATAGGTTTGATGCTATGGCTCTGGTGTTGTCCTTGATGGCAACTCAACTTGGTGACAGATCTCTCAGAAAGAAGAAAAATACATATACGAAGGTTCATCTAGACGAAGACGCGTATACACGCGGGTTATACGTTACTAAAGCGCGTATATGTTGGGGAACTTACTCTTGGTCCATGGTAGTTAGTCCTTGGAATTTGAACCTATGGTTTTGGACCATGGCGTCTCGTCATATGTGTTGATCCCTAGTTTTGGGTTCATGGTATTGAAATGTTATGGTTTTGGACCGTGGTATTGTGGAAGGCTTAAGACTATAAAAGAGGAAGGAGATCTTGTGGCAAATGATTATCTGAATTATCATTGAATATCTGAAAAAGAGGTAGATCTGGAATACTGGTAATTGGGTGATGGTGTAGATCTGGATTTGATTGAAGGAGGAACCTTAGCGCAAAGAGAAGGATAAGTTCTATTGATGGGTCATAATCTTTAAGCTTTAATGATAGTATCTTTGTATGATTTTGGTCTGTTATATGTGGCGCTTGCTTGATCTATAACACTGATAATCTGGGTTAATTAGCGTTCTGAATATCTGAAAGAGAGAATTATATTTTATAGATCTGTACGCAGGTTCAGTGAAGCTAAAGCGCGTATACACGCCGGTTCAGTGAATGGAAACCGCGTATACGCAGTTTGTTCCAAACACAGGAGCATATGCACATATGTTGCAGGTTATTGAAATAACGTATATACTTTAAGTTCTGATCTAGATGCTTCTGTTTATTGCTGCTGTGTTCTGGGTTCAGATTTTGGTGTGTGGTTTCTGGTACTGTGTTTTGGGTACAAGTGTCAGAAAAGTTCAGATCTAATTGGTGGAAAGGAGATTGGTTGACGGAGAAATTCTTGATGATTGATTGATGTTCATGCATCCAGTCTGAAAATTTATGAAACATGGTCCGTGGAAGAAAGAGAAGGTTGTAGCCTTCTGTAGGCCAGCACCTACGTACTAGTATCTTGGCTAGTACAAGAGCTAAAGGGGGGGTTGTAGCTCCCTTCCAGGAGAAGCTGGAAAACGAGAGAGAGTTGTAGCTCTCTATAGGTTGCAGCCTGCGTACTGGTAAAGGACTGCACCAGTACATTGTAAACAGAAGTTTCTAATTTAAAGAAAGATAGAGACGAATTGCAGCAGGTGGTTTTCACCCACATTGGTTTTCCACCTTATATCTAGTGTTCTTGTGTTTGATTGTCTTTCTGCTCTGTTTTACTGTCTCTGGTTACTGGTTATTTGATGTTGCATCTCAGATTAACAAACATCATCTGAAAGTTTAAGTAAATTAAAAGTTTGCTCTGTGTACACGGGTTTACTTCTAAATAGTTGCATATATACGTGGGTTGAATTAACTGAAGTAGTGTATACAATTTGGTTTTTGAAAAGGATTATTTGACTTGATAATACTGATTCACCCCCCCTCTCAGTATTATTTCCAACAATTGGTATCAGAGCAGGTCCTTCTGAAGAAGCTTGATCGCTTGAAGGAAGATCTTTCATCATGAGCAACTACGAGAGGGAAGCATCTATCAGGCCACTAGTTTTTGATGGGAAAAAATTCGTATATTGGAAGGTAAGAGTTACTGCCTATCTTCAATCTCTTGGTACTAAAGTATGGGATATCATCAATACAGGATATACTTTTCCAGCATCAACTCCCACAGATCCGACTGAGAAGAAGAAATATGAAACGAATGCAAAGGCGGTCAATACTCTATTGGGATGTCTATCACAATCTGAATTTGTCAAAGTTATGCAGTATAAATCTGCTAAGGAAATATGGGACAAGATTGTTCTGAGCTATGAAGGAGATGAGTAGGTAAAGCGAGCAAAACTTCAAACCCTCAGAATTCAGTATGAAAATCTCAAGATGTACAATGATGAAAGTGTGGCTAACTATTTTCTTCGTGTAGATGAGATTGTTAATTGCATGAAAAATTTGGGTGAAGAAGTAAAGGAGGCTGTTGTAGTTGAAAAAGTTTTAAGATCTTTGTCCCCTAGGTTTGAATCTAAAGTTTCAGCTATAGAATAAAAGGAAAAGCTTCAAGATCTTAAAATGTCACAGCTGCATGGAATTCTAACTACTTATGAAATGAGGAAAGGAGGACCATCAGACAAGAGAGAAGCTGCCTTCAAGGCTTCTGGCAAAGGAGACTACTATGAGTCTGGACACATATCGGAAGAAGAAGAGGAATCAAATTTTGTCAAAAATCTTCAACGGGGCACTGGACGATTCAGAGGTAAGTTACCATTCAAATGATTTTCTTGTGGAAGAGTAGGTCACTATGCTGCAAAATGTCCTCACAAGGATAAGATTGACAAAGGGAAGGAACCTGTTAGATGGAACAGGAAACAGAATGCAAATAAGAAAAGCTACTACACTCATGAAGACAGTGATGGACTATCTAATAGCGATGAAGATGAACAAGGTAATCGCTATAAACTTTTAATGGCCTTTGAAGATGAGGATTATATGGATGCTATAGATGTGGACAAACTTAATGACAAGATTTTTACTCTCAAAAGATGCTTAGAAGAAAGTAATATGATCAATAATACTCTGCAAACTCATCTTGATGAAAAAGAAAAATATCTTGAGAAATTAGAATGTGAAATTGTTTGCCTTAGAAAATAAATTGAGAAAACAAAGGCCCTTAATCTTAAATTTGTTAAAGGATCTGAAACTTTGGATGAGATTACTAGTGTGCAGCGTTCCCCTCTAATCAAGAGAGGTCTAGGGTATAATGGAGAAGCATCTCAAGCTTCCACTTCTAAAAGTTATCTTGATGCAACTAGAAGGAGTGAGCAATGGCCTAATAGAAGTCATCAGGTAAATCAGGGACAACTTTCTTCAAAGACGAACAAAGACTATCAAGAAAATCGGGGGCATGCTACCTTAAGGACAAACAGAAGCTACAATCAGCCACAGGTAAAATCTTCCCAATTTTCTTCAAGAATGGATGGCAGTAGAAACTATAATCGGTTGGATGATAGTCGCAGGAATTTCTTCAATGTCCAATGTTTCTCTTGCCATAACTTTGGTCACAAAGCAGCTCAATGTGTTGCCTATAAGACTATCATGACTAGAGAAGCTCAAAAACCAAGAAGTATGCAACACAGAAGTACGCCTGAAATCACGAAGAGGACCTATAACAACTTTTCTGCCCTTGAAAGTGAAATTGAATGTTCTATTTGCAATAATTTTGGTCATGAAGATTCTGAAAGTAGGAGCAGGTTTTGGAAGATAACTCAAAAGGAACAAATATCAAGTGCCAAAACATGGAGAATGAAGGAACCACAACCGAACATATGTGGGATAGCCTTATATGCGGAAGGGTAAGAAAATCAATGGTATATCGACAACGGATGTTCGAAGCATATGAAAGGTGATAAAGAAAAACTTGAATCATATACTGCTTTAGAAAAGGGAAAGAAAGTTTCCTTTGGAAATGATACCCTAGCAGCCATAAAAGGAAAAGGCATTGCTCAGTTGAAGGAGGATGTCAAAGCTGGTAATGTTCTGTATGTTGATGGTTTGAAGCATAATTTATTGAGTGTCAGTCAGATGTGTGATAATGGGACCGAGATGATATTTCGATCAGATGGGTGTAGGGTTCGTGATCTTGATACAGGAAGAACAATAATCAAAGGCAAAAGAACTCCAACCAATCTATACATATTTGAAGAAGGAGAACAACAATGTTATCTGAGTAAGAATGATGAACACTGGTTATGGCACCGAAGATTGGGGCATATAAGCTTTTCTCAAATAAGGAAAGCATGTAAGTATCAGGCAGTTCGTGGTCTTCCAGACATCAAAATACCAGACAACACCATATGCAAATCATGTCAGTTTGGGAAGCAAACCAGAACTAACTTCCCTGAGAAGGAAGGATCAACCAGCAGGCCTCTGGAGCTAGTGCATACAGATGTGTGTGGTCCATTCAGGAAAAGGTCGCCTCGAGGAGAAGAATACTTGATATTATTTATTGACGATTTCTCCAGGTTTGTTTGGTTAGGACTTTTGAAACACAAAGACGAAGCATTCGAAAAATTCAAATCTTTCAAAGCCTTGGCTGAAAATGAATCAGGCTACAAAATTAAGTGTCTCAGGTCCGATAGAGGTGGGGAGTTTACCTCAAATGAATTTTTTGATTTCTGTGAACAACATGGAATAAGAAGGGAATTTTCTACAGCTAGGACTCCTCAGCAAAATGGGGTGGCGGAAAGGATGAACAGAACTATCCAACAAATGGCTCGTGCTATGCTTGATGAATCTGGAACTCCCGCAACCTTCTGGGGTGAAGCTGCATATGCTGCGGTAGTTATTCTCAACAAAACTAATGTTAGAGTAAACAGCACTCAAACTCCACATGAGCTTTGGTATGGTGAAACTCCTTCTGTAAAGCACTTCAAATTTTTTGGGAGCAAATGCTATATTAAGAATACTGATGAACAGCTTGGCAAACTTGAACCCAGGGCTGATGAAGGAATTCTCCTTGGATATTCTCCCTACAGAAAAGCATACAAGTGTTATAACAAAAGGCTCGGAAGAATTGTTGACAGTATTGATGTAGTGATTGATGGAAAAGGATACATCCCTAAGGAAGTAAATCATGAAGATATCGAAGAAGATGAAAACTACTCTCCAAATCAGATAAATGATGAAGATGAACCTCAAGAAGCACCAGAGGAACAGATAAGGATTGAAGAGAAGACTCCATCTAGGTATGTTCAGAAGAATCATCCTGAATCTCAGATTTTGGGGCAAAAGGAAGCAGGTGTACAAACTAGAAGAACAATTGTAGATACCTCAAGCTATTTGGCTTTGCTCTCCTCCACTGAACCACAAAATATAAAAGAAGCATGCAAAGATGAAAGCTGGGTCAAGGCAATGGATGAAGAACTTGAGTAGATCAAAAAGAACAACACTTGGGAGTTGGTTCCTAGACCAAAAGATAAGAATGTCATAGGGACAAAATGGATCTTCAAGAACAAGTTGAATGAGAATTGGGAAGTTATTAGAAACAAAGCTAGACTTTTTTGTAAAGGGTATGCTCAATAAGAAGGGATAGACTTTGAAGAAACTTTTGCTCCTATTGCTAGACTTGAGGCCATCCGAATGTTCCTTGCTCTCTCAAGCTTTCATAATTTCAAAGTTTTTCAAATGGACGTGAAATCTGCCTTTCTGAATGGGGACTTAGAAGAAGAAGTGTACATTGAACAACTAGATGGTTTCATCCTTGGGAATGATCCAAATCTTGTATGCAGACTAAAAAAGGCTCTCTATGGTGATGCAGGAGCATCCGAACGGGCCAGCAATGTGGGAGATTGCCCACATGTTGTGGCTTGAAAACCGTATTTACTTGTTGTTGTTACTGGTAGAGTTAAATTCAGTTAGTTACTGTTGTAATAGTTAAAAATATCTTTCTATCTGGGGTTAATTTGTTAGGTGCATCTTAAATTTAAATAAATTCATGTAAACCTTATCTGCTGTTAGATATTAAGGAAATAAATGGCAACTGAAGATTCAGGAACGCTTGAAATCCGGCAACAGGCTAATAACCAGGTGTACTGACCGCCAAGTGTGTCAAAGGCAGCTGCGTTGGACCGGAAATGAAGCAATCACTGAGCCTGCATTCAAAGTCTAACTGATATTTGGCGGAGGACAGCAGGATTGAAGGGAATCTGCCTAAAATCCAGGCGACGGCGTGATTCTGTGTGTCAAAATCTGATATGCTAAAATCATGGGATCGGCGTTTTATTTCTATTTTCCTGTTGATGTCAGGTAGCGTGTAAAATAAATTTTAGATGTGCGTTATCACCGAGATATGCAGAGCGAAGAATTGGCTCCGAATCTGGAGTTCATGATGCCAAGTTTGTTGGTGAAACTGTGTAGAAACCGATGGAATTGCCGGACCGGCGCCCTGTTTTGGTGAGAATTTGTTGATGATCATAGAGCAGGAAAATGGTGGTCGAGCTGAATAAAAAGGGCTCAACAAAAATGTGGAAGGATCGGGCGTGGAAGGATCGGGCTCTCGTTTTTAAGATCGAGAGGAAGAAATCGCAGATGGACTGCTCACCTGCTATCTCTCGACAGTTTGAGATTGGAAGTTTGAGCTAGTTTAATTATATGGACAGTGTGTAATATTTAGGATTTCCTTTGATAGAAATTAATAAAATTGCAGAGTGGCGGATGGCGTTACTGTTTTATTGTTTTGAATGTGATTCCCTGAGGCGAGGCAGGGTTTTGAACCACCGAATGCCTGTGTGTGTACTGTGTTGTGATTCATTCAAATGGCGGTGCATCAATAATCGAACTGGCGTTGTCCATTAAACAATTGAGTTTGTAGTCTTGGAAATGTAATAAGATTGCCTGTTTGAGTCAGCGTCCCCTGTTTGTATAACTAGTGTCACGTTTTTTATTGTTTTGAATTGAGGTAAAGATCGATGGTCAATGGATGTTGCGTTGGTCTCAAATACAAGTGAAATATTTATGCTATGGGCTGCGCACTGTAAAACCTCCACAAGAACCCAATTCTTCATGTTTATAAAACAGAGTTTTCCATTGATGTAATTCCGCCTTTTAAATGAAACAGAGTTTTGTTTATCTGATTGATTGACCCTTGGGGCAGTTTTAGCACAGCAGTTCGGTGCATCAATTTTTGGTATCAGAGCCAAAAGATCCAGGAGGTTGCAGCTAAGATGCCGCCAAGACGAGGGATTGGTCGAGGGAGACCAGAACCAAATGCAGTCCTGATCGATGAAGTGCGAAGACTGCATGAACGAATGGAGACAATGGAAACAGCCCAGAGAAGAGCACCAGATGTGAAAAATGAGAGTTCTTCGGAAACGTCTGATGAAGAGGACGAAGCAGGAAAAGAAACTGAAACTGCCAAAGTCCTTAAGATGCTGGCAAAAGTTGGCAGCAAGCCCAAGATAGAAATTCCTATGTATGATGGAAATTTAAATGCCGAAGAGCTCATGGATTGGATCAGGTCCATAGATCAGTATTTCGATTATGAAGAGGTTGAGGAGAATAAGAAGGTGAAGTTTGCAGTCACTAGGTTGAAGGGCCATGCAGCCATCTGGTGGGACGAGTTACAGATATCAAGAACGCGCAAGGGGAAATCTAAGATCAAGCAGTGGGATAAAATGGTAAGCAAACTCAAAGCCAAGTTTTTGCCTAAAGACTATCATTTGAATCTTTTTAAGCAGATGCAAAATTTGAAGCAGAAAGGAATGTCTATTAAAGAATATACTGAATAATTTTACAGGTTAAACATCAGAACATGACATGTAGAAGATGATCTGGAGAAAGTAGCCAGATATATTAACGGGCTAAGGTATGAGATCCAAGATGAGATTAGCCTGTTAAGTTTGACAACTGTTGAAGATGCCTATCAAGCAAGTTTGAAAGCAGAGGAGAAATTATTGCGAAAACAGAGTCAAAGAAACAGAGGAAAGAGCTCAGCAAGAGGCAGAGGATCAGCCAGATTCAGAGGAACACAGCATCAGCTTGAAGCAGGAAGTTCAAGCAGCAGATCACCACAGATGGGTGAATCTAGTAGAGGGAGATTCACGCCCAGAGGAAGGGGGCGAGGAAGAGATGTTAGATGTTATACTTGTGGAGAGCGGGGACATATGTCATGGGACTGTCCTCATAACAAATCAGCAAGCCAGAGGGGTGCAAATGTGGCTGAGGCAAAGCCAGAACCACCTCGACTTGTAGATAAGGAAGAACCACCGGAGGAAGGTGAATCATTGCTGCTCAGAAGAACTTTGCTCAGATCAGAAAAAGAGATTGGAGAACCTACGCAAA